>JAVQJD010094641.1:0-46288 GCA_036023655.1 Nannoperca australis | reverse complement strand
GTTGTTTGTGTAAACGCCGATCTACTGCGCATGCGCATTTACACGCCGATCTACTGCGCATGTGTCGAACGCGTCTGCCTAGCGGGCTCTAAAAACAAGTATAATTTGAAATGCTCCGTGTACGCGAGGTCCGCGACCGCGCACGAACGCGTCCGTTCTGGAGTATAATCCAGGCCTAAGCCATCGCCCCTGATGTAATTGAGAAGGGAGAGTGGTATTGTCTGGAGAGGCCTTTCGAATGTCACTCGTTTGCTCTCATGTCGTTAAGTGGTGCTCCAGACTTTGCCAGAGGGTCACAGACAGAAGTTCAATCAAAACCATTTTTTGTGGATTTCGCTCATGCATTCACAGCAGCGAAATATCAGGGCTGATCTCCTGGCAGCCTTATTTCGAGTTGGAAACCGCCCGGTGTTAGACTAAGATTTCCTCAGTGCTTTCTGCCGTCGTGGCTCATCTCGGCTCAGACTCCGCCGGGGTCCAGCCTCATCCCCTGCTGTTCTCTTGACATGCAAGGGCACTTCCAGGATTGAAACTTGAGCTAGTTTGTTTCCTTCTGTCAGTGTGCTGGAGTCAGGGGGGGTCAGAGACTGAAACCTTTGGCAGACGGCGACTGACATCCCTGCAACCCCTCCCCCATTAAATCTTATACACATTGCCACCCACCTGCTGACTCAGTGATACCAACCCAAACCCATTTTCTCTCCACCTCTTTCTTTGATCCTCCATGACAGCAAAATAGTGATGAATGGATCTGTAGGCCCCCAGACTACACCCCCAGGGAGTGAGAAGCAGAAAGAAAGGAGGACGAGGGGGGGTAGGTGAGGGGGTATTAAAGCAGAGTTGGCTGACATGCTGATGAATTACAATAAATTGGCATTTCTGTTGCTAGCCCATCCTTACAGACTACCTCTGCTTTTCAATTTGGCATCCATCCTATTGCACAAGGTTTGGTGGAGGTGTAGGGGATTCACAAATTACTGTTGGTAACATTTGTGTATTATACCTATCCCCTTGGTGTCTGTGGTAACTGTCTGACAAATACAACAAAAGACATTACAGAGACATCATTCCACAATGACTCCTAACATAATTGTATACTTATTATGCAACGGTTAGTTGATTCATTGATCTGTCAATTAGACCATTAACTGCACTTACTTTTATAATTGAGTAATCTTTAAGTCATTTAAGAAATAAGCAAAAATGCCAAATGTTTGATAGCCTCTCACATAGTAGTAAATTGAATATCTTCGGGTTTTTGTTCTGTTATTCAGACAAAACAAGATATTTGAAGACAGACTGGGTCTCTTTAGCCTCCAGGAAACTGTAACCCTTTTCTGATGTTTTATACACCATACGATGAATCGAGCTGTTCTATCTTGGGTGTTTTCTGACCATGCACAAGTGTAGTCCTTCCCCTTCCTCGGAATTGAATTGCAGAGGTCTAAAGCTATTTTGTCATCTCATCCATTAAAAGGTGACTCAATCCTTCCCGCCACAGACTGTTGCAGCCTTTAATCTCCAGTCGTTGCCTCTTCTTTTATTTGTAATGTCAGCCTCTAATCACTGCGGTGACAGTGGAAATTATACCTCTGTTGGGTCTCCGTCACATGAGCCCTGACATATTGTCACCTGAGCCTCATAGCTTTCCATGTTCTCCCAATACTACATACTGTAAGTGCCATTTGTTCTGTAGCCTGTGACAGCATTGGTTTCCCTCACCAGAGTAACACTAGCACAGCGATTGCTTGCCTGAACTGTTAGCTGTTTTACAGCCTATCAAGGTGAAGGGTGGTGAACAAAGGGCTACAACCTCTTTTCTCATTGAAACTACAAATGCTTTCAAGCCTAAGAGTACCTCATTGTAGGCAAGTGTGTAGCTTATAAACAGCTGGTGATAGCAGTGATAGTAAGCACAAAGGAAGACGGAAGGATCCACTGTCAAGCTGCTCAAAAGGAGCCTTAGCGGGTGGCAGAGAGAAATGTAATCATGCAATTTAACAAAAACTTTCTTGAATATTCGTTTTTAATTCAGAAGATTTTATTGAGCTCAGCTTTCACACATGCAACAGAACAAAATAAAGTTAAAAAAAAACCAAACAGACAGTGTGCTTAAGGAAGTGATAAAGTACGTGTTGTGACTATTCACGCTGATTTTACCTAAAGATGCCACTGCAGATTCACTATTTCAATTCTCCATCTGTGCTCGTGAAGCGTGGGGACATTTTCTGAGGACAAGAAACAATGGGTTTGCTGCGTGGGTCACAGAAGTTGTCCGTTACTTTGCTTCTCGAAAGCACTTTATCTTTAAGGGATATCAGATGTGGTCAGCAGCGAACCTTTTTAGCACTTAGGATATAGATGCTTAATATAAAATGATTCAATGCCATAATGAAAACTGGAGCGTGCAGACATGCAGTTACCACACATTTGTCTCCCACTGCTTGAAAATATTTTAACTGCTGAAGATGGGTTTAGCTTTCGCTCCAGCCCACTCTCTACATTTTCTCATTTTCTTTTCCTTTCATCGCACCGACTCACTGGCTTTCCCCTCTCCTGTCATTGCCTCTGTGAGACGGATGCTAATGGATACGACCACGTGTGTCACTTCAAAAGCTTGTTTGCAGTGAACGTAATTGTTCGTCTTACAGTTGTCAGGATTTGCAATGAGGCAGCAAGAAAAAGACCAAAACGCAGGACAGCAGGTTTTGAGATGATGACGGGAGTTTATTGCAAACTTCCACGAGGTTACCAGCCAGCGACACGGGGAAACCAGGAACATGAACACGACACGGAGAGCCAAACACACACAAACACAATAAACCGACAAGAGACAAAGCGAAGGAACCGGTATACTTAAGGAACACAAACGAGGGCATCAGGCACAGGTGGGAGACGAGACACAGGTGAACGCAATCAATTAAGGAGGGAAACAGACAGACAGGAAGTCTGTTACTGCTCTTCAATCTGCAGGATGCTTTATCAAACCCTTGTTGCTTTAGATGGATTATCTCAATATGATTGTATTAGTAAATGTTTGAAATTACATCCATCACTTCCTCCAGCAAAGTCTGGCTTAATTCAATAACAAAGACTTTCTCTCAAACGTAATAAGTTTACATGTCTCCCAGCGTAGGTGTTTCCCCTCAGTAAATTGTAAAAAACTTTCCAAGATGAGTAAAAGAAGCATCAACTGTATTCTTTTGTTGTTTTCTTTCCTGAGATGACACATGTCAGGGTGGAGTGTCACCAAAGAAAAACTGTTAGTGAAAAACCACCCAGACGACCCAGAGATTTCAGCTCATTCTGAACCTACAGTTGAAGTATGTATAAATTCTGAGTTTATAGGGCCAAAAAAAAAGGATCACAAATATTCTAGCATAAGCATAAAACCTTTTTGTTGTTTGTGAGAGAGATAAAGCTCCGGTCTCAAAGTCCTTGTGGGCTGTTAGCAGGTTAAAGTGTTGTCTTTTCATCCAGTAGAATTATCCACTGAGGGTGTAAGCGTGGTGTAAGAGGAGATGTAGGAGATCTGAGCCTCTAATAATCATTTCATTTCGAGTAAAGGATTCATCAGCAAGTGTGTAAGGGAGCGTTCACTTTATCCCCAAAACACTAAACATCAATCCGTGCAGCTATATGTTTATCTGGGTTAACATCAGCAGTCCTTTCCAGCAAAATGCAGTGCTCTGGTAAAATAGCAACACTGCTCATTGGCTGGACTAGCCATACTTGCCTGCGTGACTTTTATCTTGTCACCTTCCCGTCGCATCTAAGATGTTAAGTGCTGCATCAACAACAGAAACCACACACTTGTGTTTACCTGGAGAGGAAAACAAGTGGTCTGAGACTCACAAGAGAAATGCAGGACATGGCTGGCACGCAGCCAGATGGAGTCCTTCTCGGGTGTGATCTGATCGTCGAGGGAGAGGTTTTCACTCTGGTCGTCTGAGGCTAACTTGTCAAGCTGTAGCTGCAGTGAGTGAAGAGCCACTGCAAGAAGAGAAGCCCTACATGACACTGACAGAAAAGGGCAGCGTGTCTCACACACACACACACACACACACACACACACACACACACACATCTATTTATGAACTGAAACTGTAAGCAAGACTGACAGTTGGGTGTGAGTGTAAGACATATAAAAATCAAATATGTTTAATCTAGTCTCTCATTTACTAACATCATGTTTGCCAGCAGACTTAATTACATGCTAGCGCTGTTTGTTTGTAAGTTGTTTTCCCCCTCAGCGCTAAGATCCAGGGCAGCTACAGAATGATTACATTTAAAGACTGACACCTATTGGCAAGGAAGTAGAAGTAGTAATCATGGAGGTATTATTTTGTGCAAGAGAACATGTAGTCATTACGTTCAAATCATGGCTGTTCTTTAGTGGTCGACATGAGACATGTCATGGCAGCACACAGCCTTGTGTGTGATTCACCTGAACCGTGTATTGCATCTGTACTATTAGTGGACAGCTGAGCAGGGGTGTCATTTACAGTAACACGCTGTGTCTTTCTCCCCTTATCACATTTCATACCATGTGCACCATGTTCTCATGTTCATACAATAAGAACATGGTGTAGCCTGACCGATACTATTGCTATTTGGGAGATAGCAGCTAACCTACAGCAACCAAAAACGGTGGTCGAATTGGGGAGACAGGATGTCCAGGTGCTTCTTCCCCCAACCCCCCCGGGCAGAGAGTGAGATCAACAACACCTATGTTATAGTGGCGCTAGATTCTCATTGCTTCTAGTACACACTATCTAAAAATGACAAGAACTGAAAGTGACACCTTTTTAGTAAGGCCACTTTATTCTACGTGTTTAAACATTCACCATGTCTGTCAGTGCCATTGTACTGGTGTGGTTTCAGTTCTCTTGTTCACTCAGTGAGTCAGAATAAAATCCAACAGCTTGCTATTGTCATCGCGGATCTGTCACACTGGGCATATTCTAAAGTTCAAAGTTTTTCTTAATTCCAGAGAATGTCTTATATAAGAGTTAAAGCGCTTTATCCTCCAAAAAGAACAAAAACAGCTCAGCAAGAACAATGGCTAATGTGTCTTTGCTGGCCAAGCAGGGTTAATCCACAGGGCAGTGGCGTCCTATTGGGTGGTAATGGTAGTTAGAAGGGAGGTGTAGTAATCAGATTAATAACGTCATTTAATCTAGTTCTGTGCTGTTTACAACATTTCTGTTGTTCCCTCTTTCGTGTTCAGCCTGCTTCGATTGATGAATGTGTTCTTGGATTAGACATTACCAGGATAATTAGACATCACCATTTGCAGGATCTTAGCTCTTCTCTGCTTGAACCAAGACTTGTTCTTCTGTCGTATTTTACTCCCCCGAGATGGATTAACTTTGTTCGGGGGATCCTTTTTCCTGCCGTGTTGCCGCGTGAAACCCTCGACCATGTTGCGCAGAAAAAGCGAGTTTTTCATTTTCCTGGACGGCGTTCGTTCCATAAAATCGGAAAAAGAAGAACCAAAGAAAGAGCCCCAGCTGAGCCCCTATGAAGAGTATCTGCAGGTGCTACTGCAGATGAAGATGACGAGTGCTGTAAGTGAGCAGACGCGTCAGATGAACATCATTAGTAAAGCAAGAACAGCAAAGGCTGTGCGGTATATACCACAGTATAATGTGACAAGACAAGAGTTCCGCTCTGTAAAATGAAGAACTTTTTAGATGCTATTTGAGTGGACTTGGGCAGACATGGGCAGATCGTGTAAAAGTTTATGTTGACCACCCTTCCAGTAACTATGACTCACAATTGTGAGGCCTCAATTTCCTGTTGCTTAACCGCCGCAATAACGGGTTGGTATGTCTTATCAAGTGCTACAACTACTCATCCGTGTTCAAGACTGTTAAGTGCAACGGTTGGACAAGAGGTAGAGTGATTAAACTGGGGTGCAGAGAAGGAAATGTTTTCTGAGCACGGAAGCATGGTACACACGTGCATCCACCAACACACATTCTTACATTTCAGACCAGCAGAGGCGTCGTTTCTAAAAATATCTACATGGCATGCAAACAAGAGCTCTTACACATAAGGTCACCCACTGTTTTAAACAGCTGTTCATATTTTACAAAAATATGGTGTATATGTGTGTGTGTGTGTGAGTATGTGCATTTGTGTATTTTCCTGTGAGCATGATGTGTTTCTTTCAGATTCTCGGTTCTTTCAGAGGAATGTTTTGCATAGATATGAGCCGACATCAGGCAGTTGGTGACTGATCGTCGATAGTCAGTTCAGTTATTAGTTGTTGGCCTGTATTTAGCAAAATGACAGTAATCCAGTCCTTAAGGAGCCTATGAGACGACAAAAAAACTAAATCAAAAAGTGCAAAACTTCAAACACCTTGCAGCAAGATTGATTTATTTGCTTTATTGGCTTATTTCGCTTGAGCCTCTCACATGGGGGAAATCATTTCTTTGCATTCATGTGTTAAATCCTCATTTAGCATGGGCGGGCAGGGGGCTGACAAACCCTTCTCAGCCTTTAATAACCTCAAGAGAAGTGGCTGAGGGCAGATCCTTCAGTGGTCGAGCGTGCGGTCGTCGCTCTTTGTTTGTGTGTGTCCCTCTTTTCTGTGACTCCTCTCTGACACACGAGCTACACCGGGCTATGGAGGCATTGTTCCGCCCCTCTTTCTTGTACAAAGCCCGGTGTGTGTTTGAGAGAGGGTTTGGCATCTCCCCCCCACCCCCACCCCCAAATATTTGCTCTTGCTGCTGGACGCCCACTGTCGCGAGACACAGTGAGGCGCTGCACTGACTACCTCACGTACAACAGTAGGTATCTCTGAGTCATCGCTCGCCTGTGTCTTGCCTGCTGTGGTATCATTGTGGAATTTTTGATGATTACTAGAAGAAAAACTCTTCATTGCCACTTTGCTTCATTCGATTTGCTAGAACAATTGGACTATTTGTTAATTATTTGACCTGGCAGGACCCCCACAGCTTAATGAAACGTTCTGGACAAATGCACTTCCTTTCATCCTCACCCAACTCCTTCTCGCAGAAGTTTGGGGTTTGTTAGGTAATGAGGCTCCTGAAATAACTCTTTTGTGTTTACCGTAATGGTTCTAATAGACGAGAGCACAAAAACCACAGTATCAGTCAGTACGTCCAATCATAACTTCTTACACACCCCTTTTTCTCCAGTCTCAAACAATGAATCAGTATGGACTCTCCATGGGGCAGTGAGCTATAATGGGGTTTCAGTCAGCCTTTCAGTTTCCAGCACAAGCCCATATCCCCCAAACTGTATAAAGACAAAAGCCTCTATAGGCCTCTTGTCTTGTTGTCCTCCTTCCAGCAGAACATCTGTCCCCTCAGCAACACCACCACTTGAGCGTGACATCTGCTTTGCTTTGTCACAACGGTTTTCCTGTCAGGGGCTAAACTTCATAAAGACACAATCTGAAAGCTTGAGGCAAAGTTTGGAAAGTCTATATTTAGTTGTGAAAACTCTAAGCCAAGTTTTGGACACTCAAAGATGCATCTTTTCCTGCCCATGAAGGAATTAATTCATACTAGTGCATCCAGTTTTGCAGTTGCAGTAAAACTTTGCACCCGTGTGTCATTTACATTTTGATTGAAATGCTTGGAGGATAACAGTTATATTAATCTGATTAATGGCGTCATGAAAGTAAAGCCAAAAATGCGATTATATGTTTAGGCTCAGTTCATATCAGGCAATGCCAAAACTAATCAGGAACACTATGCACCCATAGGTGACATCCTCCATAATTACATCCATCTGAAATCTGTACACGATTACACCACCAATTAACACTAATGAGAAATCTAATACATAAAAAAAGAGATTTCTGCTTTTTGCAGACATCTTTTAGGGGACATGTGGGGATTTATGTTACATTTATGTTACATTTACATCTTTTGAACTTAGTCAGCGATTTCCAGTTGTGCGTTCATTCCCCTCAGTCCACCAATGAAACAACTTCCTTTTTCCCCTCTCCTTGTGTTTTTAATGGCGTATTGATTTTTGCTGTGATCATCAGAGCAGTGAACCGACCCCTGCAGAGGTGGTAAGGCTGTAATAAAACGAGAAACGCCCCCAGGAGAGTTCGTTCGGCGCAGTCCCGTTATCACCGACCTTGTTGTAAAGTGGCTCTACTCAGTTTGCTACTCACCTTCTTTGTGCCGGGCGAAGTTCTCGATCCGTGATCTCAGTTATCTTTACCTTTATCTTCCGGAAAACAGAGATGAACCAACTGGCTTCCAAGGTTTACAGGTGAATTATTATGTGGAACCCACTTGTACTAAATCTGTAAATCTGTTCTTCCACATGCTCCATCGATTCCAGTCCTTGTGAACATAACATCAACAGTAGTGTCGCAGGAGCTGCTTAATGTGCCACAATTGTGTTGTGTGGTCCTCATTTGCTCAAAGAAGATCATATTCTGTATAATAGATCACTGACCCGTCTGCATTACTGTAGTTGTAGTGTTACTGCTCTCTACTGCCTTCTGTGGTAGAAAGGACAAGAACAGGAAGCCACAGAACAGCTTTCATGCTTTTATTGTGGTACTCAGACGTTGCATTTGGTGTCAAGCACTGTTAAGGGTACTGGTGTATTTCATCCATGAAAAGCAATGAAAAGAAAGGAGAGGAAGCTGTAATATTTCAGCATCTTCAGATTCTGAGATGGGTTTTAAAATAAGTGTTGTAGTTGTATTTAGATTCTAGCCTTTGGAATTCTGTAGTTTCATTTCACAATCTGGGATTCAGATAAATTACAGTCTTTCCTTGCTTTCATGGGAGATGACCAGGACATGGGATTAATGAGACCGCGCTCTGCCGTATGCTCGTCCTTGTGTTTTTGTCCTCTCTGTGTAAAACAGGGAGGAGACCTGTGCGTTGCGGGGATGCAGGTCAGCGGGGGCCCCTCGGTGTGAGTGCCATCAAGGGATCTGATCGGGAGTGGTAGCTAAATAATGTGCATTAGTTCAGATTAACTGGCAGTGTAATACATTAAACTGCACCTTAATCTCCGTCAGCAGTTGGGAAGGGTTGGAGGTCAGGAGGCTGATCCTTAAACAAGCATGTGTTTGTTTTCTTACAGCACATGGGCAGCCTACATATATTTAGTAACTGCTCAGGGTCTCCTTTGTTCTCTTGTTTGAACCCGTTTACCATTTCCTGCACAATGAAACAATATTTAGCTCCGCTGCTCTATTTATTTTCCTTCATGTACTGCCACAATAGCACATGCATCACAGTGAGTGGGACTGTGTCCCAAAATAACAAGCTGAGGGGGGCTGGTTCGTCTCCTGACGGGAACCCCCACTTATTCCCTCCTACAGCAACAAGGTCAGGTGTCAGAGGCCGCAGAAGACAGAATGGAAGTGTAGAGCAGGAGTTATGACTCGTCAATACGGGGGTGGCATAGGAGGAGGTTTTACACGAATTCCTGTGCAGGGTTGAATATGAGTCTAGTAACTGCGACAGAATACCTGACAGTGTATCATCTGCATTCAGGGAACACCTGCACTGGCTTAAGTGACTGGACAGTGGATTCATTTTGCACAGTTAGTCGTTTTTTCACTGTAAACATTCTACAGGGATAAAAGGAGGGAAATCATTTGGTCTTTACCTTATCTAAATATGTATGTTCATAGTCAAGACCATAGGCAGGAATACAGCTAAACATGCAGAGAACTACATCAACGCATGTGAATGAATGTATACTTTCTTGAAGCTACAACAAAATTCCCATCAAGCTCCTAACATAGAATTGAAGGTTTGTTAAGGCTGCAGCTAATGATTATTTTCAGTATTGATTAATCTGCCTTACTTTCTCAATTAACAATTAGTCGTTTGTTTAATAAGATGTAAAACCGACCAAGAGTCCAAAACCCAAAGATGTTCAGTTCAAGATCGTAGAAGACTAACAAAGAAAAGAAAACAAGACACAATAATGCTTAAAAAAGGAATGATCTAAATAGCTGCTGGTGACTTGTCGGCCCCACTTCACATTCGTATCTGCTTTGCTTTTCTTTGCTCACAGATTCGTGTTGCTGGATCTGTTATTTTTATGAGCAGCGCAAAATGATGTACTAAATATAGTGTAAAATCTACATGGCAGGGAGTTGATGTACTGAGCTGCAAGACTCTGTGCTCGCGTCTGACACACTTTCACGTAATGTGTTGTCTTTTGACATTTGCTTCACTCCGATTCATCATTTATTCATCCGCCTTTTTCTCGTGTAGCTGGAGAGTTGCTGCTGTTGATGACTTTTCCAGCTGCCTCTTCCGTCCTGTCTGATGTTAGCAGAGATTCACGAGCTCCGAGCGACTCGTCGTATTCTGGATCGTAACCTCTGTTTATATATGCCTTATTTGATTTAGGAGATGGGAAAGTGACTCGTTTATGAGGTCCCAGCAGTGTAGGATAGTCCCCACCCCCCACCACCCCTAAATGTAATCCCCTCCCATGTAATCCCGCCTCCTCTGTCATTTCTACTCCTTTCAGCCCCCTCCCTCTCGTTTTCCGCTGTCTCTCTCCCTATCCTCCTCTCCTCTCCCATCCCACTTATTCCACCTTACGCCTGATGGAGCATTAAGCCTGAATGCTGTAGGCAGCCGTGGCCTCACATTCAGTGTGTGAGTGTGTGTGTGAGTGAGTGAGTGCATGTCGGTTCCTCCCCTGCTCTCTGGACCTCTTGCTCCTTCCCACACCGGGAGTTTACTCGCCACAACTGTGCAGTTTCTTTGTCATTGTGTGGGAGTGGGGTCAGCGGACATTGTTTCCAAAACCCAGGCACGCTCTGCCTAATCTGTACTTGCTCCACTTTCGGGTACCTGGGAAATGGTCTTCTGGATGCCTTTCCTAACCTCAATCTAACCTCAGCCTTTTTGTGCGAGGTGGATGGACATTTTGTGGATTTGGATACTTCAACAGGTTACACATTCCACACGGAGGCACGCTGGATAAGATGGTGCCCCTGCAAAAGAGGGTAATCTGAGTTATGTGTGTGGAGGAGTGTGTGTTAGAGGGAGGAGGGCTTTATGTGCATTATGTGGCTGCAGTGACGTGGGCTGATTGTTTTCCACAGAGAGTGCCTGTGATAATGAAGTAAACGCTGTTTGATTGCTATAATCGGCACATAGGTTTGAGAGTGAGCATCCTCTTGGGAGTTAAAGGAGAAGAGAAGCTTGTTGTGGAAACTAGAAAAACAGGGGATAGGTGCCTCGAGGGGCAGAGAAACTGAGGGAAATACACAAAGACTGATGGTGAGCGTGAGGGCTTTCCTCATTGTTTCAGTAAACTGTCTAATCGTTTGGTTTGATCTGCTCATTCTTCTGTTGAGTGGCTTATTGATGAGTGATTGCTCATTGAAATCGACCAACAATGCAGACTAAAAAGTCCCTCTCACTCAGCGCGCTCTCTATTGTTGTCCTTGAGTGCTTCAAGTGGAAGTCGTTTGATTTGCAAATGCTGCTTCTAAGGTGTTTGAGAGATTTTTATCTCACTTAATACGACGTATGAGACTTCCATAAAGCTGCAATAGCATATTGTCCTGGACTTTCATTATGCTCTTTATTCTAACACAGGGTCGCCACAAAGTCTTGAAAGTTTGGGAAATGCTTAATTTTAACCGTTATGTTTTCAAGGTTAGGCATATGCTGGAATCCGAACATACTCCCTGAAAAATCCTTAATTTTTTAACATAAACTGGTGTTTCATCTTCTGCACAATCACTCGTGTGGACCAAAAATCTTTAATATTTGAAATTAAAAAATCCCGTCTCCCGGCATTTACACTAATTAAAGACTTCTAGATTCTGAAATGTTTGGTTTAGGTACCTAGAAAGTGTTTTACTCTTAAAAAGCCATGTTGTTTCATTTAAAGATGCAGCACGACTGTGTAGGTTGTCGCACAACTCTCAAACTCTTCATTGTCGCAACCACTTCCTGTGTCTTTGATGGGTAGACGCTTTTGGTGCAGAGATGCTTCCAACAGTCATAGAGCATGGTGTGCTTTGAGAACGAGAGACAAACCATTTCTAGCTGACACACTGCACTTCATATGCTCAGTGTGTCGTGCAGGAGGAACTATTAGCTGGACTCAGGAAGACTCCAGACATGATAGAGGAGAGGATGGGGGACTGTTGGAGCTCCACCAAGGTTGTTTTCTTTTTTTGGTTCCTCTTTAAAATTACACCCACACTGTCGTAAGAAGTTTGTTCGGAAGTAGCCATGTGATCGCCTGTAAACATAAGCTGTGGCTCGCTCGCGCGTGTGTTCATTGGCATCCCAGATGTAAAGCTAGTTTTTTTTCTGACCCGATGAATTTCGAGACGTGACCTCAGCCAACTGGATGCTCGTTTTTTTCCCCCCTCAGAAGTCATGAACAAATCATGAAAAATGAGCTCAGTCCCAACAGCTGTATTTGGTTATCAGTAGTGCAGGCTGCCGGTGCCTGTTTTTACTATCAGCCAACCTTGGCAGACCTCACTTTTAAGACGATATTAAGGATATCAAGGTATTGTGTGTGAATTGCAGCCACGAAAGTCGGTCAGATGCGTTTTGTTTGATCAGTGGCTGACAATGGAACCATTTACTGACACTGTATGCCTAATTACTTTGGTTGAGGGGCCACAACAAACGAGTCCCAAGGCTGAAAGTAGAATTTTTAGAGGATAGATTTTATGATTAGTAAGAATCTGTGTATTCTCTGCTTGGTAATCTTTGACGTAAACGTGATTTACTGTGGCCCTGCATTTCAAATCAGCATTTAATCCTTTTAATGTGTACTTGATTGTGATAGATTGCCATTCGACTTGTTGATGATTTAATCTTTACGTTCTTCTTCTTCTCTGCAGGATCAGTTTGACAACTTGGAGAAGCATACGCAGTGGGGGATCGAATATGTGGAGAAGTACACCAAATTTGTCAAGGAGAGATCGGAGATTGAAGTCAGCTATGCAAAACAAATTAGGTGAGTACTACTCGAGCTGAATTAGGATCCACATTCTGGTCTGCAGGGATGTAACTAGGGAGACTCTTCCATTCAGGTGGCTTAGATAAAGAACCCCCCTCCCTTTACGGCAGGATTTGACCTACTGAAGTGTCCTTGAAACAGGAGACTGGATCCTTATAGCAGCTTGTTAGGTAGCTGACCGTGACCTCTGACCTTCCTCTGGAGGAGGAGACTGAAACGAGAATTCCCATGTGGGAAGTAGTACATTAGCAAGGGTTTTATTAGTTATCAGATTCATCATATTTTGTTGTCGGTTCTCTGCAGGCAAGCGTAAGTGTAGAGCTAAATCAAAAGACCTGACGAGGATGGTTATTCCCCCCTCCATCTTTCTCTCTTTTTTTGGTCTGCAAAGAGTCTCTCTTCTGCCTCTCACTCTCTCACTCACTCACTCACTCGTGCATGCATGCTGTCTGCAGTCAGGCTGGCAGGAAGTCAGGTTGTGGGGGGGTGGGGTGTGGGCAGAGCTTGCGTTTCCATAGAGACGAGAAGGTATCAGCATTATCAACCCCAGGTCTGACCCAGATTTCTTTTTTTTCTCCCTCCAACCACAAGTGTTGGCTCCGCCCCCTCCAGTTCTACACACACACACACACACGAACACACTCTCTTTCTCTGTTTTGGTGCAGTCACTGATTTTCAAAGGCAGTGATGGGAGCATGAGCAATCCCGCATTGAGGATCCATCTCCTGAGGCCTCTTACATCTCAACACAGTAGGAGATGCCCCTCTCAAATCCACAATCCTCATCTTTAAAGAGGCCTGGCAATATGACTAATGCGCTTAAGTATTGACCCCATCCCCCCATTTTACAGTGACTAGCCAATACCAATCCAGTATTCACACAGCAACCCCCTGTAACGGATGCTCTACAGGCGTCACCACTCCCCTTTGTGAGAATTAAGTCAGCTTGAGATAATACGACTAGTAGTCTGTGTTTACATGCAGCATATCCCTGCTGAACGCATATCAAACAGAAACATATATATTTTCACCCTAAATGCTGTTTTATATTTGCGGATTGTTTTTAGATCTCTTGATTTTGTTCTGTTCGTCCTCTTTCTATACATTGTCGAAAAAAACAATGTCAAATTTATTGCAAACAAATGCTTGATGAACAGAACAGGTGCATTTACACCTCTTTTACCACGGCGCTTAAATTTGCTTTCGATCACGTGTGCAACATGTGGATAATTCCTCATTTTATCCAGAACACACTGCTTTAAAACCAAGTTAAATTAATGTTTTTGAAAAAATATTGTGGCCCAACAACCTCAGCACTCACAGATTTTGCACCTGCACGTGGACAAATAACCCACAGATATCCCATAATCCAATTAGTCAGCGTCGGTTTACAGTATCTTTGACAACAGAAACGGGGGAAGCCTCATCTCGCCAGAGCAGGTTGGCTGTTATTGAACTTCAGGCTCCACAGATGGTGCGGATGTTTTCAGTCGCTGTGCTTATTAATACAGAGGCCCGCTGTCAAGCTAGGTCTGTTATCTAGTAGACACACACACACACACACACACACACACATACATTGGCACACGTGTCAGAAAAAGGCTACGTTGAGGATATTACAGACAGGATAGCTTGAGTCACAGGGCTTTCCTGTGTTCTCAGCACACTGCTTCTTTGTTGTGGTGCTACTTGGCCATACCTCAGGACTAATTATCCGCCGTAATCAACTTAGCTCATGAAATCAGGATTCATCTAACGGGACACACTCAAACCAGAAGAAACGCAGGCCCGTTAAAGTGAATGAATTTGATCTTGTCGTCTTTTCTCTCATCTGTGCCGCCTGGGAGATC
Source organism: Nannoperca australis (assembly GCA_036023655.1). Taxonomy (NCBI): domain Eukaryota; kingdom Metazoa; phylum Chordata; class Actinopteri; order Centrarchiformes; family Percichthyidae; genus Nannoperca; species Nannoperca australis. The sequence goes on along the minus strand of JAVQJD010094641.1, from coordinate 31,458 downwards.
TTTTCTTTCCTTTTGTTGTTTCCTGCTGAGGTAACTCTGTGGCGTGTCCTAACACGGGAGGCACAGGTGTATTTAGAAACGTTAATAATGGGTTAGCATTCCATGCAACATATGTAGGTTTCACAGCTCAGGTTTCAGCTAATGCTGGCTTACTGAGACAATGGAGCCGTGAAATATTTAGTCGACTAATCAAAGAGTCAACTGACAGAAAAATATCGGTTGACGTAGAGGAAATTTTATGCTTCCAACCTCTCAATTATGAGGGTTTGCTTTGTCTAATGTGAAAGCAAATAGATAGATTTGGGTTTCGGAGTGTTGATCGGACAAAACAAGCGATTTGATAACATGATTGTGAAGGACTTTGGTTTTTCACTATTATCAGACATTTCATACACCAAAAGTATATGTCCATTGGATGGATAATGAAAATATTTGGTAGTTTGGCCCTAATGTTACACTTGTGCTGTAAGTCAAAATGAAAATAGTTACGAGGATAGAAATTATTGATCACCAGCTACATATTCGAGGTTCAGCAGAACAAGGGCGCTTGATTTAAACTATATGAAATGGCAAACATTCCTCACCGACTGAATGTCCTCTAAGGCTATTGCAATACTTTACACCATTTCTGTCACCATACCAGCCACACACTCCACTAATCCGTGAATAATCCTCTTCCACGGCATTGGTGTAAACATGGACAATGCTCCAGTCTAGTCATTGCAAGGCAATGCATTTATGCCTCCTCCCGCTCCTCCCTGGAATTCCAGTCTGGCATAAATCCATAACGCAGTGGGAATAAAGTCCTGCTAACAGAGAGACTGGGTGATGGTGAAACAAGTGCGTCTTTACTGTTGTTACAGTATCAACCAGTATCTAGCAGTCATTCGCTCATGCGATATCTTCTTCCAGAGAGATGCAGACATGACAAACATGCACCCAACAACACGTTTAATCCTCCTAATTAAGTGCTACCTGCTACCTTAATTTTGACACGTTTGTTAGCCTAGGTATGTTATTGAGGTGAGCGGGCAAACACAATCTGACATAGGACATCTGCCTGCGAGTGAGTGAAAGAGTTAGTGGGAACTAGCGCTATAATTAGAGATGGGGTGAGAAGGACAGAGAGAGGGGGAGCTAGACAGATAGGTCTGCCTAGCAACAGTGCAAACACCGGCGGGGAGGACAGGCGTGGGGGATGTGGTCAGAGCGAGCTGGATGGATTGCAGACATGAAATGTTTTTTAACACATGCATTATTTATTTCAGCAGGGATTTTGCATGCTCTTTTACGACATGTACACGTGGAGGCATTTAGATTCAATACAGTGCTATAATCTCACAACCGCCAGTGGACAGGAATATTGTGGTTAATGTTAATGCTAAGTTTTTTCTTTATAGGTTTTATATCAACATACATTTCTGATTTAAAAGCACACATTTGCATCATCATTGTGAAAATATAAATGGCTTGTCTTGTTTGTGTCGTTTGGTTATCTGAACACCACTTGGACAACAGTGCCCTTTAATTTTCACAATGTGTTGTGCGCCCAAATCCGGCAGAGCACACTGCATGTTATTATGTTCTGTTGACAGAGTAGCAATCAAACAGAGCATCAGAACAGTTGGGTGGCGAGCGTGCCACACTGTCACGATAAAACAAGTGTGGCATGATGTGCTGTGGCCTGTCAAACAACACCACAGAATCTGGGTTGAGACGACATTGAAAGACATAACCATAATAAAGGTTGTTATTCACAGCCTTTTCCCAACAATAACACGTCACCTACAGCTAGCACACTGACATAGTTTCTCTACTCCTCCCACAGCGCGGTAAATTATTCATGTAATATTTGCCTCTCTTCCTTACACTACATTCATCCCGTGCCACTGACATGCAGCCAGAGTCAAAACAAGGGCATGTCTGCATAAGAAAATCATGCTTTCTGGTGGCTGGTTCTGCATACATACTCCTGGGGGCATTGATTTATGACCTGGAGAGGGGGAAAGGGGATGTAGCAAAAAAAAGAAGCACTCTGCTGGATTGAATGGTGCACTGGATGATCCATTGGAAGGCCTGTAAGGGCAGTGCAGGGAAACATAATGGGAGTGGGGCACTCGTCTGCAAAAAGAAAAGATACTGTAAGAAATGTCTGACAAGGCTGAACTCTTTTGTCCTTACAGGAATTTATCAAAGAAGTATCAACCCAAGAAGAACTCACGAGAAGAGGAAGAGAGCAAGTAAGTTTAAAGGATCTTGCACGCAAAACTAATGAAAGGGATATTTTGTCATTTTTGTCACTCAAGAAATAATCTGGGACATGAACGCCCATTAAACGTTGAATTTACGTTTTTTTTTATGAGCCGGTAGGCAGAATTTGTTATCATTGGGCTCGCAGTTTTCCCCTGTTCCAGTTTTTATGCTAAGCTAAGCTAACCATATGCTAGTTAGTGCAGGTATATAGAGTGGTATTGATCTTCCCACCTTTCTCTCCGCCAGAAAACGAAGAAGCAAATTATTACTATCACTTATTATTATCACTTATTTCTGAGCAAAATCACAGTGTCGACAACCACATCGTCCTTCCTCCGACATTGCTTCCTGTGTCTCACCAGGTACACCTTCTGTCGAGCCTTCCTGACGACACTTAATGAGTTAAATGACTATGCGGGTCAACACGAGGTTATAGCGGAGAACCTGACGTCGCAAATCATCACCGAGCTTTCGCGCTACCTGCAGGACATCAAGGCCGAGAGAAAAACGGTGAGACATCTTGTTAGATTCACAAAATGAACTGGGCTCCTTCCACATCCAGCAAGTTTAGTTCTCTATCTGATTCTGTAAAGGAAAACAGACACACTGGCCTACAAAAAAATGAAGTGGCCTGTTCCCTCTGCCTGCTCTATTCTGCATGAACTGAGGTCATCGCTGAGTAAATATAGATACACCCAAAGGCTCGCCAGAAGTGCAGAACGTGACTGACTGAGTCCCTTTAATGGAACAAAGTCATCGCCTCTCTATCATTACAGGCTCATTTCTCTCTTTTAAAGCAACTTACAAAAGATTGGTGCACTACACTATTCTTAAATGCTGAAGTCACTTTCTTCCTCGCCATTATAAAATGATTTGGAAGAGCGGCGGACCAGCAGCGCCTGATTCATAGATAACAGCGTGGTGCCCATTAAATCCACAGAGTTAGTTTAGGAGCAGAGAGAAAGCCACCCAGCTGGAAAAAAAAATCACTTTCTGAAAAATCTGTCACGGACTCTTGTGTCACGAAAGTCCAGCTGAGGGAACTGGAGTGGAAAGCCAAAACCAGGGGCCTGCTCAAAGCACAGTGACCTTTTTTTAGAGTGTATGTTCATGTGCACAGCTGGTGACATCCATGTCGCTGCGTTCGCTGATCTACCTAAATGCACGAGGCCTCGAGTCACATTATAAGTGATTGTTTTTTAACTTTCAACTAGTCGCTGCAAACACAAAGAGGAAGGGGATTTCCAGCGCCTCTGAGGGGGAATCATCCGCCCCCTCCAGGCCTGTTTAGCTCTTTTGGCTTGGTTTGACTTGGCATAGCATCCGTCTCTCTAGTGTCCAGATCGTGGGTCCATGGACAGAGCCCTGCTGCCCACAGGCTGCAGGATGTCACTCTGACACCGCTCTTCCTTTTCATTTCCCTGCACGTTTCCTCTTCTATTCCCTTTATTTTATACATGAATGTCTCTCTTTCTCTCCCCTCTGTCTTTCTCATTAGCTTCCCCATAGTGTCTCATTCACAACCTTTGCACCCCACGGCGTCTCAGTTTTCTCAGCATCTTTTTTTTTTTGCAGCTGATATAATAGATTGTCATGTGCCTGACTCGGCCACAACAGTGTTTCTTCAGTTAGGCAGTCCAAGGGGAGGGGAGGGGGGGCATCACCACATAACCCACTGTATCTTTTCAGAACAGAGGATCATTTTATCTAAAGACATTGAGCAAATAGTTTCCTCAGTCATAATCAGAACTGTGTCCTTGTATGGTAAATGTAGCCGCTATTTATTTATTTATCTATCTTTTTTATTCACTTGCGCCCTCGACACACTCATGAATAATGGAGAATGAAAGAAGTTTGTGAGGCGGTCATGGCTCATGTCTTCTACAGCTTCCCATCATTCTTTTCTCTAGTTTCATTCATGTGAACCTTTAGGCACCACTCACTGTTCTTTCTGTTGTTGCTTTTTGATTTGTGTCCATGTCAGACGCAGTGCAGGCAGACCCAGACAGTGGGATTACAGGAGGGTTAGGGCCCGCCCCTCCCGGGTTTACAGGGAGCTTATTGAACAGGTAAAATCCAGACTGCAGAGCAGGAGGAGAAAAACAATAAGAACTCTTAAGTTTTGTAACTCTCCCCGCCTCCCTTTGCTCTTTCCCTGAGTGAACCTCATGCAGAGCTCAGCTTGGGGTGGCATGGTAGGTGAGGCCAAGAATGTTGTCTTAAAGGATTTAGTTTGAGAGCAGACAAGCTAGTTTTATAGGTCAAACTTTTCAGTTGGATGTGTTGTGCATCCATATTTCATTCATTCCATTTAGATTTTAAAGGTACGGGAACATCAAAAGATATCATGATTTCAACAACCCATTTGCCAGGCTTGTTTAGGGCCTGGTAGTATAACAATGATACAGAGTAGGCAGGGATGATATGGGATGAAGAGCCTAAGTCTCACTGGACTGTGGTTGTGCTGAGGAATCATAAAAAGGTGTTCAGTCAGCATACTGCTATTCTCACCAGGCCTCCGATCACAGGACTTAGATATCCTCTCTAATGAGGTCTGATAAAGACCCTTAAACACTCCAGAGACTGCCCATTTACTGTAACACTTGTAACATTTCTAAATGTCACTATATTATAATGTCAACATGTCCACCCTCAAGTGGGCTGAAGGAGTCCACTTCCTGGATCAGAGTGTGCTCTTTAGTATCCACTGCACAGAACAGAACATAATTATATCTTTTGGTGTTTGGGGAAGTTCTATCTGTCGTGTCCTGCTGCAATAAGACATGTTCAACCAGCTTAAAGAAAACAAACACTTTCTTCAGCTTCCAGGGCCAGTAAAACAAGCACTGCATTTAGCAAAAAGTCAGCTTAAAACCATAATGCGCTATAAAACATCTTCAGGTGGGTTTGGCAGAGGATGCTGCCCTGTTTATCTCTTGGATGCAGAGAGAGGTGCAGCCACAGTGTAACAGCGTAAGAACAACCTCTCTCCGGACTGGCCTCACATGCCTTCTTGCGTTGAGTGGATAGACAAATAGGCAGCGGGGAGGGAGAATTGATCGTTGGATCTTCTCATATTTGCTACATGTGCTTCTCAAAGCATAATGCAATATCACTCTGTTTGGACCGTGGCCTAATGGTTAAAACATGAGGAGAAAAGACTTGAGTGGAGCTTTCATGAGGTTTAATCATCTCTCCAGCCACTAGATCTTGTATGACTTGTGGCTCTTTTTAGTACTTAATGACTATATGTGTGTTGACAACTGTACAGGACTGCAGGTGCACATTCCTATGAACCAAGTCACGTCAATGAATGACTAACAGATCAGTCGGAGCTCTTGTGCGTGTGCGCACGGATGCACATGTGTGAGTAAACTCAAAAGTGCAAATGCAGTGCTGCAGGGAAGTTATCGTTCCTCTCTTATTTGTCAGACTGCAGAGGGATTTTTTTCACCTCATGTGAAAATTTCCAGACGACTATTTTCAGAATTGCATGAAAAATCACTGAAATGATTAATCGATTATCATATTCAGAGCATGTGTGTCTCACCTCAGAAATCTGACAAATCACAGTAGTCTGTAACCTCATCTATTACTACATCTATTTCCTTTCACTCTTACATGCCGTGGCTCTGTTTCAAGTGTTTTGGTACCTGGAGGGAGTCTGGCGGACTGTGTCTTTGTTCTACCGGGAGAACGGAGACCAGCATGAGGAATTCCTTTGTCTATGAAAATGTAGTCATTACGTAAAGAGTAAAAGTCCTGCTTCGCATTATTAAGAAAATATTAAATCTGCTGACTTTGATCCAATGTGCCTGGATGGATACCGATCATATTTTCCAGTCCCACTTTTATTACAGTTAATATATCTGCATAGTTAAAGTTTGGGAGTCCGAGTGTGTTAAGTCCAGCTTTTTCCCTCTCTCACTGTGTCTTTTAAACGCCCGGGTGACAGAGCGGCAGCTTCAGCTCACCGACCTGTTGCCCCAGACAGTGCCGGCAGTCACATGCGGTTACTGAGAGGGACATGTGGGAGAAAGACGTGGGGGGGGGGGTCTACTCTTTCTTGTGTAGAACATGAGAGCTGGATGGACCAAGTGTATCGCTGCAGAGTCACTGTGCAACACTGCAGAACATCTGCAGCATTTATACCTGCATCACACATGGCTGTTAGTCACTAACGATGATGCGCTCTCCGTTTTTATTGTGTTTGAAGTGAAGGAGCTAATGCGTCCTGGTTTGGTAACGCAAACACGATGTGGCCGGTAGATCCTCGTCCTCCAGCGGGATCTTGTGAATCTGGTGGAGCTGTTTGGGGAAGAGTGTCATGGTAGTTTGTTTATCTCCGAAGTGATGGAAGATTTGTTGATGCAGCCGGCATGAGATGCTGGATATATTGTTCCAGATATGTTGTTATGGAGACAAATATTTGGTTGGAGAGAATTCTCCACAGTAACAGTGATGTCACGCAGTCTGGTCCAGTATGTTGTGAAAAAGCTTTATGGTATCCTCAATGTATCTTATCATCGCTTAGTGAGACATATTTTCAGAGTTCATCACTGAATAAGATTGTTCTTATAAAACAGGAATTTGAAGGTCAGGGTCTCAGCAGCAGCAGTTGAAAGAACTAAAAGCCTTGATTATACGACGGTAATTCACCGGCTCCACAGTGTCCCATTTTCTGTTAGAGCTCAAATACTTCCTCTGAAACACTGGAGCACTTCCTTATTTTACTCAGCTTCCCTAGAAACTTTGGCAAATGAGAAGTGTGACTACCTGAGGTAAACCATGGGCTGATTCTCACTAACTGCTCCCATGAACACACGTTAATCAGGTGAGATTAACCTTTTGGGCCATAATTTCACATCTCCTGCTTGTGTGTGTGTGTGTGTGCGCGCGCGCGCGCGAGAGTCAGGACGTACAATACTGAGGACTTCCTTGTGCTGTCCAAAGCACTGAAGCGCAAGAGAAGCACAAGCAACAGCTTTCTGTTCTTTATAAACGGGCCTGGGTCCGTTATTGAATGGCAGCATCGATATTCAGCTCAGCTACCGACCCTCGCTTCCGAAGTCTGCGTAACCAGGGGATACCTCATTGATAGTCAAGTCATTTTCATTTTCATTTGATTTTTAAAGGATTTCTTAGCAGATTAATGTGGCCGCCGGCAATAAAGGAATTATTTGCATGCTTTAGGTAATCACAATCTAATTTCAAAACAACAAAGGTTTAAAATTGCTGCTCCCACGTGTCCAGGAGATCTGGCTGTGATCCACACAGAGAGCTGTAGAGAGATGTGCTCTGCCTCCGGGCCAAGTGCTCTGGTCCCCTGCAGTGAGATAGGCCAAGAGAGGCCTTTTACAAAAACAGCTCAGCAGCCATCTAGCCTCGTCTAATATGCCACACTTGGCAGTGCCAAATTCCATTGTGACTTATCTGTCTCCCCCTGGATTACAATATCTGACTCCGTGTACGCGGCCATGTTTTTACTCATGATATAGTCAATGTAAGCTTTTCATTTCACGTCCAACCATTGTTTTCATTTTATCAGTTAGCCTAACAGTTGTAACTATCGTGTCCCATATCATTTCTTTGAAATTCGTATATTAGAGATGAAGATGAGATATAGAGAGAGAGTACTGAGCTGTGTCTTGTAACATGCCTTCCTACCGAAAAGTGGTTCATTGCCGTTTAAACTAAACACATTTTTCTTGCGTCTTGCAAATCTCCTCTGTTTAGAGATTCCTTGCTAAAGAATTGTGCAGGTTTCATTCACGTCACAGAGTGGTGCAGCATCAACGTATGCATGAGGCCCTGCTCTGTACATGACATGTGACTTTGCAGCTTCATAAAAACAGCGACTGTTCAGCTTTACCGCTACCGTTATTGGTCCCTTGGTCATCATTGTTACTTGATCTACAGCACGTTTGACCTATTTTATTTAATTGGAATCTCGTCTTTGTATAAAGCCTTCATTCAGTATTTTGTTTTTTAGGATTGGTGCTTAATGTATGTTGACACTGTAACACTGGACCTGTAAAACACACTAGTGGGCTATGATCTGGTTGATCTTTAATCAAATAGACTTACAGCCATTAGCTCGAGCTGGTACAAATCTCTGAGAGTTAAGCTTGTGGGTTAGGAGGCCATCATTTTTTTATGTAGCTAGCTACAGGATGGTGTCTATTTAAATGTGCCCTACTTTCTCACTTCACATTAATACATTCCTATCACAGTGTGAGTAATATTCATAGTGCTAGCATGGTGGAGACTGCTTCTAATTTATTATCTCAAGGTCAGGTTCACCTGCTTTTAAATCCCTTAAGCTTGTGAATAGTGTGATAATATTTCAATTTGTTTTCTTCTGACAGCACTTCCACGATGGGCGTAAGGCACAGCAGCATATTGAGAGCTCGTGGAAACAGCTGGAAGCGGTAAGTGACCCAATTTTTGTGCAGTATCACAACTGTAAAGCAGTTGCCATTGGTCACAGTTGATATGGTGACTCGAAATCAAGAGAGACGAAACTAGAAAATAATAAACTCATGTCATAACCAATTACCTTTTTACCAATTATGTCTGTTGACCTCAGTCACTTAAAGCCTTACAATCAATCACCAAAAGCCTTACAATCAGTCATCAACATCAACGGCACATGACGCTAAAGCACATGCTACTATCGTCATTTAAGGAGGAGCCGCGTGACTATGAAATACATCATCATCCAAAACCAAGGGAGCACATACAGAACATTTCAAAATGAAAAAGACAACATCAGCAGAGGGCCGTGCACAGAGCCCTGAGGGACCTCCCGTTCTGTCTTTACCAGAAACCTCAAACAGTGTGCCGTTTCTTTTGCTCGAGCTGGAGACAGGGAAGTGGTTGTAAGTGTGGGATGAATATACAGGACAGAATCTTACATCAGGACAGAATTATAATAGACGAATAATGTTTGGTTTAAACATTACTGATACTTTTAATTAATGTGTTATTGCACGATGTATGTTATCCTCTCCTTGAGTGGCAAGTTGATGATAGATAATGACAGAAAATACTGAAGTAGAACTATAAATACAAAAGTACGTTTCACTTGCATGCTGTGAGTCATCAATAGGCCAGACTAACATTGATTTACTATAAATGATAAATAGGTTCATAGGTTCTGAAAAACCCAGATAAGAGCAGATCCAGGAGTATCTCATTTTGACAGAGAGATTGCACAGAAACCACTTCTTATCTCCGCCTGGCCCCTTTTGACGGGGTAGTGAAAAAGCGTGAGAGAGATGCGTAAGTGCCTTGTCCTCCTCAAACTTCTCTGTGCGTTCAATGATCCCATTGTGTGCTGAGGCAGATAGGCATAGTTCAGAGTGCACGCTGGCCCAACAAACACTGATTGTTCCGAATAGAGGGGTTGGATGAATGGTTGTTTTTCTGTTCACAAACGGCCACTATGAACATTTGTTTAATCCGCAGGCTGCAGACTTGACTGACCTCTGTCGCACACAATGCTGTGCCTGAAATCTATATGACGTATATATGCGCATGTTATGACATTCAGACTATGCTTATTCAAAGGTCAATTTATATAGCGTTTCCTGCTGCAGCTCATTGCTAGAAATAAAGTGCATATGCAATACATTGTGCTTTTCTCTCTTTTTTTTCAGTGTAAAAGAAGGTTTGAGAGGGACTGTAAAGAGGCGGACAGAGCACAGCAATACTTTGAGAAGATGGATGCTGACATTAACGTGACTAAGGCTGACGTGGAGAAGGTATGTGTCATCTCTCGCCCGTGCAGCAGCCACCCATCAGCTTGTCCCATACCCTCCATGCTTAACACACTTGCCTGGCCTTCCCCACCTTTCCCACCTAGCACCCTCCCCTTTCTCTCAACATTTTCTTTTTCATTTTCTCCCCACTTCCATCCCCACCCCCTCCCAAACAGCCCTGACTCCTCATTCCACGGGGCCGGAAAGACAGCAAAGATTGAGTGACCATGTGTTTGATGCCAGGGACTGTGTGTAAAAGCTGGCATTGTCTCAGCAGCACAGTGATTGCTGCTAAACAAAGCTGATAGCAGCGCCGAGTCCTCATTATCACTGTAGAGCAGCCTCTGTCGTGGTGTATGGGCCTTAGCAACAGAGGGTGCTGTGTGTGTCCGTGGTGGTGCGTGTGTGGGAATATATGTGTTGTGGATTATACAAATCAATTGCCTTTGCTTTTTCTTGTTCACAGCAAAGAATCTAGATATATAGTTTGGTCTTTCAGGGCTTGTAGACCAGAGTCCCCCTGTGGCCTAAAGCTGATGTCATTTCCTGTTGTCATAACCAATTAAAAGAGCCCTCAAAAATCTCAGCCTTTAACCCACACAGCTCCCACGCCCGCAAGGCATCATGGGTCAGCAGCGCGTGCTCCTGCTGCTTCATCAGCTGCTGGAGCAGAGCTCAGGCTCCGAGTTGACACAGTTCAGACCCGATTATTATGCAAATACAGGCTGGAATAAAGAGCCTTTCTGCACTCTGGACGTACGGCCAAAGAGCTACAATAGGCTTAGGCTAACACTGAACTCAACTGGAAAGACCCGGCACAGCAGCTCAAGAAACTAGTCTCGAAACAAAAGTGGTTTTGTGTCCGAATACAGTTATTTCATTTATTGGAGCATGAAAGACTCATACATTACGCAGAAGTCAGTGGCTGTAATGTCTTTGCTCTCATTTAGTAAATATCACTGTTTGTGTAAAGTGATAATGTAAACAGCTCTTTAGTAAGCCGGGTTCTTCAAATGGGTCCCACTCAACCCTAAAGGATCAAACACTGGTTTTGCTTTTGTGAATTCTAAAATATGTATATTTACATTTCTGTTGACCATTTTCTAACTTCACTTTTAGTTTCGGGTCATGCCATTGAAAATCAGCTTCAGTTCAGTCCCCGTTGGTGCTTTAAGGATGATTGAATGTTTGATACAGAACAGATACTTACTAGAAACGGCCAAATTAAACTTTTTTCTTCCTTCCTTCATCCATCAATCACTTTATTTGTCCTCAGTGGGGCAAGTGGTTTTGTAGCAGTGGGATGCAAACATTTAGCACAGATAAAACATGGGGCACATGAATACAACACGTAGACCAGAAAACATAAATACACAGTAAAAATAAATTAAATAAACCTGACGAATGATGAATGAATGAGTGATGAAAGATAAACACAACGGACTCAGATAAGCATTTGAAACAAGTCCACGCTTTTGAAATTTCTATAGTGGAGGTGGTGGAGTTGTTAGGACGCATAGTCAGAATGGCCACAATTATAAGAATAACACCAAAGCTGAAAAATACCCCAATTTTCCTTTAAGGTTTGATTTTTCTGAAAACGTTCAAATAATGTTTGCTTGCATATATAATATATATAATCGTTCTCATTTGCTGGTCCTTTCTGTGTGGGTTTTTTTTTTGACTAACTTCAGCTCTCGTTTTTCACCTACTCACATTTCCATCGTTCAGAAATAAAGAACTTATAATAGAAAGACTGAATTCTCTCATATCAGTCTCCGTGGAAGATGATTTTCTTCCCACGTTTTTTTTTTTATTCTTCTCTTGTTTCATAGTGTACGTTGTCCGGTACCAAATCTATCGAAATTAATTCTGTCAGCTGAGATTTAGTAACTGTCTTTTTAACAAGTGTGTGAATGTGCAGATGTGTGAAAAAAGAGCAAGGAAGTGTGTTCTGTTTCTATACTGTCAGTCTCTCTGTGGTTCAGACACTCGAGCTGCGATGCAGTGTTAAAATTTAAATATGTTCGGTAGCATGTAGATACAGGTATACAGGCATCTTCAAAGTAAAGCAAAAGTCAAAATCTTAAGTGCTGTTTTTTTTTTGGTCATAAAACTGAGCAGATCATGCATCTCATGATCTTTGCAGAGGCGTATTGCTTTCATTAGAGGGCCTCTGGGTATTTATCACCGGAAGGAATGACATGTCACAACTTTAGTCTAATTTGTGTTTGTGCTTCAGTCAAAGTTAAAGCCTTGGGGGTGTAAATAGGTCTGAGCTGAAAGAAAAAAAGTTTATACATGTTTGTAGGCTTAGTTGTGTGTGTACTTGTGTCGCGTGCAGTAGTATTCTGCAGCCGAATGCCGACTTATGATTTGATAAGTTGCTAATGAAGAAATGAACTTTCTCAGTTCAGTTACTTGTCAGCAACAACAATAAAAGAATCCGCGAGCAGTGATGTGATGTCTCTGTGTAATGCAAAGAGGCTGCTGTTTGTTGAGCCGAGGTGTTGTGGTTTTCTCTGCAGCTGGAGCAAACCTCTAAGTGTTCCCGCTCCTCCTGGCAAACAAATCCCTCAATTTGGGGTTTGAGATTCACAGCCCAGATATCCACAAAGCCAGATCCAGTTCTCTGAGACCAACCCCGGCACTTACGGACACACTCACAGACTTCACTTATTGAGGGAGATCCTCATAAAAGTATTAGAAAAAGAACACAGCGCCCTCCTCTCCACTTGTGTTCTGCCTCTACTAGCGGTTTACAAAACCAATATTGTCGTGGTGATTGTGTTTTTTGCACCGTAAAACAGACTTCCCCTTTTGAGTGGTGACACGCCTGGTGATTCAGGAAGTGCATCTATGGCAACTTCTTGTTTAGCTGTAAACGGCTAACAATCCTTTTTTTTGTTTGTGTGTGTTTGTATATCTATTTTATTCCATGCCTTGAAGCGAAGTTCCCACAAGGTAGGTCCAGCGGACAGAGAGTCTGTTTTATCTGTGGGAAACACACACTGTCTCGACATGTGTCTCAACAAACACACACACACACACACACACACACACACACACACGTGCGTACTGTCTGAGAATCTGACACAGCCTCAGCAAGAAAACTGTTAACACGCCCTGTCCTGTGTGACTGTGATCTCCCGTACAGTGGCTTGTCTCGCTGTCTAGCGCTGAACACTTTCTCATTCTGAGGATAATATGTGTGATGTGAGAAACATTTTACGAGAGAAATGCAATATTTAGTTGCATTAGGCGACAGCTTTCACATCCACTTTCATTCAGATTTTCTCTGCTGTCATTTTTTCTTCGCAATCCTCCTTAAGAAAAGTTTTGCAAAGATAGACAGATAGATAAATAGAGAGAAAAAGTATAGATAGGTGCACAAGTGGGTATGTAAAAACAGGTAATTTGGGGAAAATGACAACAGGATGTGATGTGGCTGCAGGCACAGCAGCTTGTTTCGAGGTTCCGTTTGTGTACCAAAGTTACCATGGCGATGATGTGCACCCTCATCATTTCCCAACACATTCAGCGCACTTTGCATGCACCTACACCAGCACAGTACAGCACAGCACGTATCCATAAATGTGTGCTCACGTAGATTTTAAACAGCTGGACTTTCACATGTGCTTTATAGCTTTTCTCTGGATTTCACATTCCTTTATGGGGGGCGGGGGGTAGGCTGTGACTTTCATTTTCCACCGAGTTATTAACTGTCATCCCTCCCGTGCTGGAAACAACTTACCTTTGTGTCTGACGAGTGTCTCCGCTCTGATGCCTTCTTTTTCTTCTAGTATGTCATCTATTACTTACCCATATGTGTGTGTGAGTGTGGGAGACCACAGACTGGTGTGTGGGTGAAATCTGGATGAAGTCCTTTCAAATGTTTCCCTCAGGACTGTGACAGATCAGGGTTATGTTCCCTGCACTGCCCCGCCACACAGTTACATGGCTGCACTTTAGTCTTTTCTGTGCATCTGCATTCACGGGCTCAGACGGTGACCCTTTGTTATGGAGGACCCAATGAATCCACTGTTCTTGTGCGGGCAGGCCTCAGATCTAATGGATAGAAGAAACAGATATGAGTACTTAGCTCCACGCACAATGCACACACACACACACACACACACACACACACAGACAGACACACCCCACATGCTGTCTAGCTGAGATAATCTCATCTCCATCTGCTTGCCTTGGGCCTGTAATAGGCTGCTCCTGCTGCGTTTCTGACTACGTGCCTTCCCTCCCTGAGACTAAACTAGCTTAAAATAATCAACATTATCGACAGCAGAGCTAGGCCAGACTGGGCGGGCAAATTAAAATCCAAATCCCTCCCTTCTGCAGCCAGTGCAGGCTGCTGTTTCTCTTTTTATATTTTTGCTCTGGCCTACATACAGTACAGCCTAACGCCAACGGCTGTTGCTGCCCGACTTGGATTTGCACCTGTGACCGCGGCGTGTCCACAAGCTCTATGTTTATGTGTGTACATGTGCATGCATGAACACTCACGTGCACAAATGTGTCAACCCATGTAGGTTCCTATGCTCTGACTGTGTGTGTGTGTGTGTGTGTGTGTGTGTGCGTAACCCATATGTCTGTGTTAATCAGGGGGACACTGAGGTTCAGTGAGGAGAGCGCGTCTGACGTGCATGTTTGTTTTTCTCTTCAGGCACGACAGCAAGCTCAGATGAGGCACCAGATGGCTGCTGACAGTAAGAGCGAATACTCCTCCTACCTGCAAAAGTTCAACCAGGAGCAGAATGAACATTACTTTACAGTTATCCCCAACATATTCCAGGTAAATACAACATAATGGCCTATTTAATCGGATTTATGGTTGCAGATAATTGCACTGCAGTTGTTAAACAAATGTACAATTGTTGGGTAACCAGTATTTCATATTCAGCAAAATTACCTGAGTCACCACCCGAATAGGTTCGCCTCCACCCAGAAATATTGTGTTTTGTGTTTATCATTTCTGTCTTCCAAAACTCTCTGTGCAAATGAAGCTAAAAGTGCAGACGGATTGAACAGTCTGCCCGAGAATGGTGCATTCATGTGCAATCATTAGTTACTCCCCTCCCTCTGGGTCGACTGCTAAAAATAAATTCTCAACAAGCAGGGAAACACTGAGGGTAACAAGCAATCATTATCAAGGGTGCAGTTATTTTGTGCAAGCTATGTGGCGCGTTACATTCTGACAGACTGTGAGTTTGAAATGCAAAAATGAGGCCACATATTGCATTCCATTTTCCACATATGAGTTTTAACCTCCAGTGCTGTTTTTTGAAAGATGTAAAGTGCATAAGAGTTTTCCTATTTGGTATGTCAAATCTTTGATGCTCAATATCCAACACAAGTTAGTAAAGCTCGCATTTACACACGAACATGTCTGCATTTCTTTAATACAGAAACTTCAAGACATGGAGGAGAAAAGAATCGAGAGGCTAGGAGCGTGCATGAAGACATTTGCAGACGTGGACCGCCAAGTGCTGCCCATCGTGGGGAAATGTTTAGATGGCATGACGAACGCAGCCGAGGCCATCGAGCCCAAGACAGTGAGTAAACAGATGCACACACACACACACACACACACACACACACACACCACCATATGGGACACATTACTCACTCATGTAGGGGGTCAGTCACAGCCCACACACCACCCATTAGGCTTTCATTTGAGTCACAAATGTGCAGGTGGGTTGGTTCTCTTTGGGGGGACATTTTGAAAATAAAAGCAAATACTAATAAAAAGTGTGAAGTGCTGTGTTGTTTATGTGCTGACCTCCCCTTTATAGTAAGAAAACCAATGAGATATGAGCACAGGCTGTATTTCCCCACCACAAACTTTGTGTCACCTAAAAATACATACCATAATTCCCCTCAACAAAAAGTGACAAATAAGTTCCATGTGGACACGTGAGTGATTTTCCCTTGAGTGCCAATCAGAGAGCTAATAGCCTGAAACAGCCTGATTTACACCCTTAGATGACATGTGCTAGTTATCTTCCCATCTAGCTCTCAGCCAGAAGCTAGATGAAGGCTATTAAACTGAACTAAACTACTGGAGACAGATAATGTCACTATCTTACATAATAGTGTGATCCCTCTGTAGAATCGAGCTCATGAGAATCTTTCTATTTTCAGATTTTACGCGTTCACAAAGCTAATACGCAGCTGTTGGCTTTTTACTAGTTATTATTTGGATTTCGAAATGTAGTGCTGCGTTCGCCTTCACGTCAAAGAGAAAATGAACCGTGTGATTTATTGAGATGTCACATGTTGGCCACTTGCCTCATGACAAAAAACAAGGCTGTCCCCAGGGATCGCATAGTGTGTGTGTGTGTGTGTGTGTGTGTGTGTGCGTGTGTGTGTGTGTGTGTGTGTGTGTGTGTGTGTGTGCGTGTGTGTGTGTGTGTGTGTGTGTGTGTGTGTGCGCATGTACGTGCGTGTGTGTGCTCGTGTGTGCGTGGCCCAGCTCCAGTGAGATGACTCCAGCCTGCTGCAGTAAACAACGTCGGGGAATAACACGTCACATGCCCCATCCCTCTCCCCGTCTCTCTTCCTCTACATACATTATATACACAGCAGATCTTTGACCCCATGATCCGAACTCCAACCAGACCCCTGTGCACTTATCAGTTCAGATAGGCCGATGCACACTGCACTTGATTAATGTGCTTCTTCCTGTGTCTGCAGTGCCTGGCTGTGTCCCCGACCTCAGTGATTTTGTCATAAGTCCTGCCTGACAGATTTAGGTCTTTTCCTCTTTCTTCTGTGGCCCACAAACTGAACAGCAACAGTCTCTCTCCTTTTCCTTTCACGACACACTCGCAAACTGTTATCAGACAAAAACTATAAACAAGAGAGTCACCAGACCTCTCTGTGTTGCATCTTATCTCCAGACCTGCTGATTAGCTGGACAAGCTAAACAAGCAGAGAAGCCCTTTTCACTTATTGCTTTGCATTTTATAAGGAATCCGTTGATGTTTAAATTAAAGTAAAGGATAAGGCCGTCACTGATTGCTGCAACTACTCTCCCTCTCCCTCTGATAGGACTCGAAGCAGGTGGTGGAGTCCTACAAGTCCGGGTTCGAGCCCCCGGGAGATGTGGAGTTTGAGGACTATGGCCAGGCCATGAAGAGGACAGTGTCTGAGACCAGCCTGTCCAACTCCAGAGAGGCCAAGGAGAAGCCTGCTGGCAAGAGCAAGGGCAAACTGTGGCCTTTCATTAAGAACAAGAACAAGGTAACGCATGAATGCACACTTAAACACAGCAAGGCCTCGCTGGTTTATATAGATGTTCCTCACGCAGAGGTCACCTTGCATCACCTTGTGTTATGTTGGTTCTGTCTTGTAATGCAGTGGCTACAGAAATATGTGTTCAGTGTCACATCTGTAGTTTTTGTTACATTTCTAGCACCGGCCATGAATTTAATTTAGTTTTAAATTTTTGTGTGTTAATCTTTGGCTTTCGTTGACTCCTTTTAAGCTCAAGAAATCAGTTGCTAGTTCATGTCACTACTGCCATTTTTGTTGTTATTATTCGCCACCCGTTTCCCCACCCCCTCCCCCGCAATCACCACCACCAATTTTGGAGCCACCACCCCCCACCCCCACCCTCCCACCTTCTTTAACACACGACTAATGCATTTCTACCTTCACCCTGTGGACGGACTCAACTGGCAGATATTAACTTGATCTGTAATAACAGTCTCTGTCACTGTTTTTTCCACTGACTGGTGATCAGCCTTGAGTAGCCTCCTTCACTATCCTGCTTCTGAACAGCAAAACTGATCTCTGACTGCCTCACGGGCTTGTGGCACCGTTGGTATTGAATTAGAACCAGAACATGAGTGAGTGACTGGGCGTGTGGGAGAGAGAGGCTGGAAGCAACTGTGTGCAACGCCAGATGGGAAACCCCAGCGTACTGACTGTATGTTGTGTACAGAGAATGGTGTTGGAACTAATTGTATCCACCGTGTGCAAACGCCCCAAAAGTAAAGCATACTCATTCAGAACGGTGTGCTGCTTCTATCTTTGCTTGATGTACTCAGGATTAAGTTTCTATAGAAAGTGTTTGGGAGCACAGACAGAGAGGTATTTCTCCAGTACCTGCACACATGCATGCAAGCAGAACATATTGATACTTCAGGTGATTTGTGTTTGAAGAAGAAGGGTTTCTGAATCGCTTGCATGAGCATTGTGTGGTGCCTTAGAACTCATCTCTGCTTCATCCTTATAACTCCTCAACTACGGGCTGATGAATTATGTAGTCAGACATTTTAGGACAGCGATAAGCAATTAGATCGTCCTCTGGCGATGACCTCAAATTCATTTTCTGATATCCGTGGGGATGTGGCGAATTTCTCGCCCTAGCTGGCATGTGATGATGTCGGGGAAGAGAGAAAAAAGAAGGGATTTCCAAAATGGATACCTGCATGTGCTTTGACTGAAGCTTTGCTGTTTGCTTTGTTGCAGCCGCTTGCTTTAACACATTTTCTTCTCACTCTGGTTGTTTTCTTCTTTTTTTTAATGTTTTATATGTTTGACTTTTTTTCTCCACAACATAACATCTGATACAGTAGGTTTGATGCTCTTTCGGTTGTCTTTTATGTTCTGTTTGAGTTTTCTGTTGTGTGTTTCATTTTTAATATTTGTAGGAGGCTTATTTATTTCGTTTTGTGTTCCCTCCTCCTTTTCCTTGTCTTTTTTCGTTGGATTCTTGCCCCCTTCTTCTTCCGTGTTTTTCCTCCTCCTTCTCTCCGTCACGGCTCCCTCTCTTACTGGTAGCTTATGTCCCTGTTAACGTCCCCCCACCAGCCCCCACCTGCCCCCCCAGCCTCATCCCCGCCCTCACCCTCTGCTGTTCCCAACGACCCCCAGTCTCCCAAGCAGCACAAGGAGCCCCTCTCCCACCGCCTCAACGACTTCATGGCCTCCAAACCCAAAATGCACTGCCTCCGGAGCCTGAGGCGAGGGGTAAGTGTGTGTGTCCAGCAAGCTCTGCGCATGTGTGTGTGTGTGTGTGTGTGTGTGTGTCTGTGTGTCTCTACACCTGTATCTGAGCTGTGTACCTGTTGCACTGTATGGGTAAAGTAATATAAAGGTATCTGTTCCAAAGGTCATAATGCCTACATGGTATCATCATATAGCAGGTGATTGAACATTACCTCTGTTACCAGTAACTGAATGCATCCACATGTAGGCAGTGTGACCTCAATTAGAAAACAGTTCTCTGATTGGCCCGTTTCGGCTTTTCCTTTCAAAACTGGTACTATTATTACAAAAGACTAAAATACCTGAAGCACAACAGCAGTACCTTCACTCATACAGTGCTCAGCCCTTTGCTTCTCTAGCATGTGTGTGTAGCACATAACTATGAGTCCATGGTACTTGTCTGACTCACCAGCAGTCTCTCCATCTTGTCCCTTCATTCTTCATATTAACTCAATGACAGTCCCTCTCACCCACCTTCCCCTCTGTGACAGAAATTAGCAAGACGCCTCAGCAGTCTTGGCAGTAGCATGGAGACTGCAGCAGCTCCCTGCGCACTTCTCTGCAGTCTGTGCTGGAGGCTAAATGTTTTTGTTTTTTTTGCATGTGTAATGTAATGTAATGTAAGGACAAGAACACAAAGAAGAAGGGGTTTAAACCTTACAATAAGAACAAAGTAATGAGTTGTGGATATGCCAGCAGGCTGATTGAGTCACTCCATGTGACGTAGAGTCATTTTAGAAGACTTCGTGGAGCGTGCCATCACCCGTTACCGCTCTAAAGTCCAGTATGTGTTGTAATGGAGTCGCTGGGCCGGGGCAGGTCATAGCAAGCCTTCCCGTAATGCACTTCACGCCCCAGCTCTCCCTGACCTCAGGGATGGGCGGTAGCTCACGTGTCCCTTCCGGGCCCTACAAATATAGTTTCTTTTGTTGATGCTCATGTTTAGAAAGGGCAGCCGTTACTCAAAGCGAAAACATTTGTATGAATTGGTGCTAACATGACGTTTGAAAAGGCAAAAGAACAATACAGCGCGAGTGTGCGCGCATATTGTAGAGGAAAATATTGAAGGTCGGCAGAAAAAAGGGAAGTGTGTGTGTGTGTGTGTGTGTTTTTTGTAGCGCCGGACAGCTCTAGCAGGAAGTGCACGTTTTCTGAAAGCGGAAGTGCTGAAACGGCTCTTGAGAAGAGCGATAAAAATATAATGTAGAGTTCAATCAGACGCATTGTTTTGGAGTAGACAGATTCAAAAGATTGAAGTTTGGCATTACTGTAACAGCTCAAAGCACAAGATAAAGGATGAATGACGTTTTTGTACCTATGAGAGGTTAGAAACTGTATCAGAGTACAAAGCCCTTTAGAGAACTTTATTTAAATTAATCTGTAGTCCTTTTCCATATCTCATTAATACATTTAATTAACTTGTACACCTTTTCATGTCTCATGGCAGCAACCTGTTTATGTTTATTTACATATATAGATGTTGTTTGACTTAGAGTACACTTTTACATCTACAATATATTAAAAGGTAACAGACGATAAATGGTTAATCCAGTAGAATAACAACAAGTCTTTTAGGGACCCCAGCCCTACGGCCTCACTGACAGTTGGGTTAATGCTTCTGAACAGCTGCTGGTAGAGAGACCACACACTTGGTCACCAGTACTATCTGTGCTCATTTTAAGAAGGAAGGCTTATATTTACTGGGGTATGTGCAGGTCTTCAAAAGTCTTTGAAAACTTTTTATTCAGTTTCCTCAAAAAGAAAGGGGGAAAAATAGAGATTTATATTGTATAATATAAAAATGTTTATATCCGATTGAGGGCTTTGTTTTAATCTTTTTAAGTTCCTTCATTACATTTTTGTTGTCTATGAAACAGGTGGGAAAAGTGTTTCTGCATAATTTTTTTCTGATGATAATTTCCCCCCTAAATTTAGATCAGGTTTACAATAAATCACAAAAATTTCTTTTTTCTCACTTTCCTGTCAGGACTTCGATAGTCGGGACATATGTGGGGACACTTTAAATAAAACGTGGAGGAGGCTAATCCTTTTTTCGTGGAGTTTCATTTGGAACCATCAGACCTGAGCTTCCTAGCAGCTAGCTACAACAGCATTGTTTCATAATGGGAAAGTGGCGATTTGTGCAAAAACTTAAATTAGTGTAAAATAATTGATAATTTTTATGCCACCTGTCCAGGTCCAGGTCATATTACTTTTATTAATGTATCATTAGAAGTTATTGTTATATCCTGCTGGGAAGTACTGAAAACAATATAATATAATAAAAAACAATTCGCCCTGACTGGTTTTCCATTAGACTTTCATATGTTGGCCGGTATAATCATGAAACAGGTATTCAGTTGTATTCAAAACTATTTTGTTCTTCCCCCCTGCGAGGGAAACAAATATGACATTAGGGATTAAAGTAGTTGTGCCAGTGGAGGTGCGGTGTTGTGTGTCTCTGCACAGTGGAGGGATGTCTACCCCTGCAGGAGAGCCTTTGTGTGGTGCATATTAGCTGTCTAATCCATCAACAGTTACTGTGTATGTGCGCGTGTTTGTGTTTTGTGCGGGTTGAAAAAGAGAAAGCGTTGTGTGTTCTGGGAGTCAAATCAAGACGGCATACAGTATAAGAGCTTTAAGACGTCAGTGCTGTTTTCTGAGTTCTCACTGACAAAGCTGTATTCTCTCTGACAACCACCACAGCAGCAATCCCCCCACTCGCTCGTTTGTCACAAAGAGCTTATGAAGAGGACTCTGGGCCGACCCACATATGCTTTCGAAGCAAGGCAATATGTTGTAAGTGTGTGTGTGTGTGATGGGCATCAAGCGAGTACCAGCGGTGTGTGTGTGTGTGTGTGTGTGTGTATGAGCAGGTACGTGGTTGGAAGAAAATGTGAATGGATATTGAACGTGTGTGTGTGTGTGATTACTAAAAGCCATGTACAACACATGCAGCAGCCTCATTAATAATAATTTGTTGCCTGACACGTCTCTACGAGGAGATTGTTTGTCACAGTTAATGAGGCAAAATGTCCTCACAAAGGAGGCTAGTGTCTGTACCTGGCTCAGTATTGATCACATGACTCTGACGCGTGTAGAAATGGGACGAATGATCCGAGAAGATGATGACTTCATCCCGCATCACATGTATCAGCTTGGGGTTTCTTGTTGCTCGCCGTCGTCCTGCAGCTGTTTCAGGGCTGCCCCCACTGAGCATCCACTAGGGGTCAATTCACAAAGTGTCACAAGCACCTGAGGCTGTGGGGGGGGGGGAATTGTGGGTGTGAGGATCCTATTCACCCCTCCTCGCTATTTAAATCTCACTGTCAGGTGGATGTATCGTTAGGCAAGGTGTTGGTCACACTTTGAATCTGGGTTCAGCCTACAGTACCCAGAATTCACCCCTCTAGGGCTTTCTTTGTGCTGGTGTTCCATGCTGCAGCGGTGTTATCTGTCTGTAAGGACCATTATATACCTGTATATCTGTGTGTGTCTTGGTGGTTTGAAAGAGTCCAGGTAGATCTGTGGACCACTGATCATCACTTTATGAGAATGCTCCAAAGAGCCAATTTCGGAATAAAATGATCTGTCATGTGACTTACATACAGTAAAGTG
Organism: Nannoperca australis; assembly: GCA_036023655.1. Classification (NCBI taxonomy): domain Eukaryota; kingdom Metazoa; phylum Chordata; class Actinopteri; order Centrarchiformes; family Percichthyidae; genus Nannoperca; species Nannoperca australis. The sequence goes on along the minus strand of JAVQJD010094641.1, from coordinate 8,809 downwards.
CAGCTCTCATGTGATTTCACATGTCTGCTTGGAGCAGGAATAGCCAATCAGGGATGTGTGTATGCAAGTATATACTCTGCATCTGCCCTATTGTTCATTCTTTAATTCCACAAAACATTTACATCTTTTAAAAAGTTGAAGGTGTCCGTGTCTGCAGGAATAATAAACGTGATGGTGACAACAATCCAATTTTTTTATTTTATAAATAATCCACATATGGATGAAATAATTGGAAACAGAGAGACAACCAAACTGGAGCAGGAAAGGAAGTTTATGAAGCATTTTCATTGCTTATGCACAGAACAGTACCTTATGTCAGTGTTTAAGTGTGAATCAGATCGTGTTTTTGTGCTCTGTAAGTGAAGCTCCACACACAGCTAATGTAAGAATCATTTAGTGTTGGGGATCACAAGGCGTCACAGCGAGGACCAGGCCATTTTCAGGTGGATGAGTTGATTAGTGGACTAAAGAGAGTAGAGCTCCTCGGTGCACCGGCCTGTGAGCCTCTAACAGGATTACAAGTCATCTGCTCCAGCTCTACTAGCCAGAGGTTGCTAACCTGCTCTCTACTTGCTTCTAACCACGTCCTTTCAAGAATCCCTCAGCAAATGATCTAAATTCAGCCTCATTCAGCCACATTTATTTGATATATATATATATATATGTATTTATATATATAATTATAAATATATAGACCTGGATGTGTGTAGATGTTTCTTCGTAACACACGAGTTCTGATAGTTCGAAGGTGCCTCTCAAACCTGTCTGCGTTCAGTATCAACCTTCATGTCACCGTATGGATCTGCTATTGTGACACATGCTTTTGGCGCCCTCTGCTGTCTCTCGCGTGTCACTGCAGCAGAGAGGGAACAAGAAGTAAAGGGTACATCATCCCTCTACTTCTTTCTTTCTGTGTATTTTCACCTGTCTTCCCTTAATTTAGTTTCTCATCCTTTCCTTCATGCTTGGGCAGTTGGTCGGCGTGTTTTGCCAATGTGTTTCTCATTTTTCATCAATCCCTCATAGTAGAAATGTTAAACTTCACCACATTAGAAAAGAGCGGGGCCAGTTTGTAGGTGTAACTGTTGCTGAGAGAGCTTTCTCGTGACACGACTAGCATATAAATCCAAATCCTTCAGCCTTTAAGCGCTGTACCCTCTTTTCTTCAAATGGTGAAGTTTGGCAAAGCAAAGTGTTGTCGTAAAATACATGTGAACTACTTTTGTTTAAAGGAAAATGACACAAATGGCCGCAATATTCTCTTGATGTTGACTTTTGTCTGTTGTCTCTTTCTCTCTCTCCTGCTCCTCGCCATTTCTCACTTCTTCTCCCCCCCCCTCCCTCATGAAGCTTTCTCTCAAGCTGGTAAGCATGACCGTATAACCGCACGACCGTAGCGGCATGACCATAGCACGCATGTCACGTCGTCCCAGTAACACACTGTTAATAACGTTTTGTACGCCAAGTTTTTGTTGTGCCCTCTTTTTTTTTTTTTTTTTTTGGGGTTTGAAGCTAATAATGACATTTTTGCTGTGACACAACGCTGGACCTCAGACTCATGCCGTTGTCTCATTTGTGTGTTATTTTGTTGTTTGTTTTTTTATGTTCGTTGTTGTTGTGTCATGTCTCTCCCAAACTGTGTCTGTGGTCTCTGTGGTGCAGATCACACTCAATTCCCACGTCTGGAATCTCATTGAGGTGATCAGATTTACTCGATGTTTTATCTGTCCGTCTCTTGGTCTGTCTGGTAGTCCTCCTTGTCTCGACAAATCGAATGCACTCGTAACGAATACTAATCTGAGCTTATGTAGTTGCTCACTCATGTCCTTACACTGCATGCCGTTTATAGAATGCTAACACACTGTACATACAGAATAGAAACGTATTTTTTGAGGATTAAAGGAATAGTTTGGAGATATAAATGTATTAACTTTCTTGCTGAGATTTAAGTAATGATACCACTCCCATATCTGTCAGCTAAATATGAAGCTACACATGGTTAGCTTAGCCTAGCATTAAGAATGGAAACAGGGGAAACAGCTAGCCTGGCGCACTCCAAAGACAAAAATGTACCTACCAGAACCTCATTAACTCATTAACATGTTACATCTTGTTACCTTGCACCATTTATTGGACTGTGAAATATATTCTCTATATAGAGTCCTGTATAACTTATATGTTATGAAACCATTGCAACAATGGAACCAAAAACGTAGCGCCTGAGACATGTACACTACTTTCTGCTAACAATCCCACAATTAATGACAAGTGGAAAATGTAGATTCATGGTCTGAAATCTCAATTCACCGCTTACAACTGAGTAAATTACAGAGTGTCTAGGAAGTGGGCAGGCTAGCTGTTTCCCCCTGCTTCCACTTTTTATGCTAAGCTAAGCTGACTTCCAGCTGGCTTTAAATTTATAGTGTCTCTCTGCAAGAAATCCAATAAGCGTTTTTCCCAAAATGTCGAACTAAGCTGACTTTGTTTATGTGAATCTATACCTGATTCCACACAGAACAATCAATTTGTAAATTGTTATCCATCCTAAATGTATCATTCCACAAACAACAAATATCGTACTGTTTGCCCATGTTTTAGTTTGCTCATACGTTGTACCTCGGGGTACTTAGAGACTAATACATGACTTCTGTACTGTCAGAAAGGGGCATGTCTCTGCATGATGATTGACGGGTCTTTCTTATGTCGCATGCCTGGTTAAGTGTTGCTTGCTGGGAGAAGGGGTAAGGTTGCCACGGTAACCCAGTTGCTGTGTTTGACCTGGCTCACGTGCGGTGAATCCTGACTTCAAGTCAGTAGCTCCAGCAGTTATATCTCGCCCACCTCAATGAGATCCAATCAGGCCATGACCTATTCAGTCCATCCATGCTTTTGTTAATTGACAGGACTAAAACAACACTGCGATAACACTTTATTTTCTTACTCAAAACCTCAAACTCAACCCAAAGAATTTAACATTGAAAAGATAAATAAGACTTCGTAATGTCTTAATATAAGACGACACAATGCGACACATTAACTACTGAATGAATTGCCATACGATTTTGTACAGACATGCATGGTCCCTTAGAGGATGTAGCCCACAGACTCTGGTGACGCCCTGGCGTGTCACCTAGCAATGATAAGCCTGTGGTCTGCTTTCTCTGAAGAACATCAATCAAACAAGCTCGCCACAAACCAGCCAGCCAGCCAGCCAGCTCTATCGCACAGGAAGCTTTAGAATATTGATGCGGTATGTCCGCAGAAAGTTTGAGAGACTGCAGAGAAGTGTGACTCATCAGTTCAGTGTTACAGACCGGAAACCTTCTAATCAGGAAATATGACCGCTGGCCAGACAGAAAAACTCCCACACACTCAGCCTCCATTTTAAGAACACATAGTCCTGTTAGAGGCCCGTCAGACAGCTTTAGACGCATTAGCGGGTACCACACACTGAAACACTATATGAGCAATAATAGAATGTAGCAAATACTTTATCACATTTCCGACGCATTCACAGAGAGCACTGGATCAGGCGCAGCGACTGAATAGGTGAAAGGCCTCGAGTCTATACACAGAGAAACATCCCAACTCTCAGTGAGTGTGTGTTAGAGGTGTCTTATGTGGTTAGAATAAAACAAGAGCTCCATTTGCAGAGCTTTTATCCATTTATCCCTGAGTAACGTCTCACAGGTTTTACAGCAAAAGGGAGTACTGCACCTAGCTAGAAAAGATCCCTGTTAAAACAGCAACACGGCAAGAGTTATTAAAGTTGCTTTATCCCCATCTTTTTGTTTCTCTCCATCTCTTTCCCATGTGTGTTTCGGCCTCTTCCTCCCTTTTGTTCTCTCAGGGCTCTGGACCAGAGGACTTCAGCCACCTGCCACCGGAACAGAGGAGGAAGAAGCTGCAGGGGAAACTAGATGAACTCAATAAGGACATTCAAAAAGAAATGGACCAGAAGTAAGTTTCAAATTTAGGAGCATGACGAGAGGTATTTGTGCTTCCTCCCGACAAAGACTTGTACTGACTTGTGACTTGTACTTTCCCAGGGACGCTCTAACTAAGATGAAAGACGTGTACGTGAAGAACCCTCAGATGGGAGACCCGGCCAGCGTAGACCCCCGGCTATCAGAAATAGGCCAGACCATCGAGAAGCTCCAGTTCGAAGTTCAGAAATTCGAGGTTAGTTGTGCGCCGGCCTGAGCTCTCACTTCTGTGTGAGCGTTAGTGTTGGCGAAGCTCTCTTGTTTGGTTTATACGAGACAGTAAATAATGAGGAGTTCAAACGCACGTCTCCAGCTGGGGGCGTTCCAAAGACGTCTGCCGCTCGTCCATATTAGGAGAAGATGTGATGCAGCTGGCGGGGCTGGCTGCATGTTCCAGCTGTGCGCAGGAAGAGAGGAGTCCCAGAACAACGTCCTGGTTTAACCCCGGTAATAAACGGCAAAGCACACTGCAGGGGAGGCCGAGGTGTTCCTCCTCGGGAAGCTTCTTGACAAATGGAAAGGCCATCTCAGTCACGGACAAAAAGAATTTCCATGACGCTTGAATGAAATTTCAAGTCGGGAAAAAAACAACGATGAGCTGCTTGTGTGTGTGTTTCAGGGCTGGTTAGCAGAGGTGGAGGAAAGGATGCCATCCAAGAGCGATACACACCGGAGAAGTGGACTCTATGAGACCCAGAACAACACAACAGTGGGCAACAACTGTGCTCAGGACAGAGAGAGGTATGGTATATGGCAAACGAAGACACGTCAGTCTTTCATCAGACATCAGGCCCTCACACCCCGTGTTCGTCGGGAAGAAAACTACGTGTGTTTTCACAGTATATTTACTGTGTGTGTGTGTTGGCCCTTGAGCAGCCCGGATGGCAGCTACACAGAGGAGCAGAATTCAGAGACTCAGGTCAAAGCCAACATCAACCCCATCCCCATCCCCACCACCACCACCACCACCCCAGAGTTCGACGACGAGTTCGACGACGAGGAGACCCTGCCCACCATCGGCACCTGCAAAGCCTTGTACCCGTTTGAAGGTAACGGGAAATGTTGTGAACCAAAGCAAAGCATGTGCCCTTTACTGGTCTGCTCCCGCTGGTAAGGTCCTGTTAGTCCTGGAAACAACAGGGAGACGTGACGGGGGAGGGGGAGATTTCATTACTCTGAATGAGGAGGAGTTGAGGCGTGACCTTTCTGAGGAAGTGTGTGGAGGAGGAGGAGAGTGGATGGAAATATAGTCATTTCTCCGGTACACTATTTAAAAATGGCGACTTTCTGGTCTTTATTATTTAAGAAGTATAGCCTGCCACGATATCACATGTTCAAAATGTTTTAGACTTTAGGATGGTCAAAATTTCCCATCTTTTTTTCTTCATATCTGAATGAATTTTTGAGGCCTGAAAGTGTGAAAGTATGTAGGATCTTGCTTTTTTTAAGGCTTTTTAGAAACCATAAGAGAAAAGGCATCTAGTATTTATGTATTTGGAAGTTGAAATATGAAAATGTATCACTTTTTTATCTATGGGAACCTGGGCATCAACATTTATACCCAATTTCCTTTAACGACACTGAGACAATCACTCTCTTAGCTGCCGTTGTACCCATGAATAACACATTAAGTGAAGAAGTGTCATTAAGTAGTAATAGTAGTTAATTAAATAGTTTTGCCCAAAAAGTTGCAACTTCCTTCCATAAGGGGCGGACGTCTTGTTCATTATGCAGATGGATGTAATGCTTCATTGATATAAAGGTCAGCCTAATCTCCCTGTAGGTCAATGCACTTGTTGTTGCGCTATTAGCAGCTGTGTTTTTTTACATCCTGTTTCTTTGAAAAGCATTTCTCCATCGCTGCGTTCGTGCTCTTATCTCGCCTTGTCTCTCGTTTCTGCTTCGCCCCCCTCCTCTTGCAGGTCACAACGAGGGTACCATTGCCGTGGCGGAGGGCGAGCTGTTGTACGTCATAGAAGAAGACAAGGGCGACGGCTGGACGCGAGTGCGCAGGAACGAGGACGAGGAGGGATACGTCCCCACATCCTACGTGGAGGTCTTTTTGGAAACAAACGCCAAAGGTGCTATGACGTACATTTAACTCGGCGGGTGTGGTTTTGTTACTGAGAGTCAGCACGTTTCCGTTACTGCTGTATGAGTAGGTTATGGAGATTAAAGATTGTTACACACACACACACACACACACACTTCCAGAGGGAAGTACCAGTCAGATTTGTCCATTGTGCCTCGTGTGAGTTGGGACAGTTGTGTGTGTTACTGTACACTATTCTTGAGCTCTGAACAAAACATTTGGTAATGTTTAGGAGATGACACTGAATGCAAGCTGCACCGCAGCACCACCTAGTGGTCACACAAACTAAAACATGGCACCCCCAGCCGAGGCTTGGCATGATGGCGTGAATCACCCACTGACAGTGATCACATGTACATTTCAAACACACAGTCCTTGATTTTTTTTATTTTTATTATCTATTTTTTGTCAAGATTTAGAATTTCAGATTATTGTGTTCCACTCAAATGAACATCAATCAAGAGTCTGATATACAATATTTGAGTCGGTAATAAATCAATAAACTCAGCTACGTGAATGTTTGCACCATCTCAAGTGACAATGAGCATCAAGTGACAGTTGAATCATCGCGCAAGTTAGTGTGTTTTGGTCACTTGCTGTAAAGGAAAGCATGCTCGATGTGCAGTCATGCAAATGTAATTGAAATCTGCTGTAAAAAATGAACACATTAAAAGATATTTTTGTAGGCTAAACAGAAACCAAAAAAAGACATAAAAAGGTTGCCCTCCCCTCAAATGTTGCATGCTGTAGGTTAATCATTGTGCTGTTACAACATGAAAACATTGTGAAAGTAATTATTCTCCCCTGGTTCGGGGTCATTTTATCAAATGATTGGTCAAGTAAGTAGCAAAAAACCCTTAAAATGTGTTTTCTTTTCTTTTTGTATCTAACCTTTTGATAATGATAGTGTTGGGCTGTTCTGGTCCTCCATAAGCTATATGGTGAGACTGGGCTGAGATGTGGAGCCGGCCGTGACTTTAAAGCTTTGTGGTGTCTTGCATGGGTGTCTCCCACCGGCACCTCTGAACTGTAAAAGCATGGCGTGTGTGCTCATTTCACTGCTACAACGAGGCATTCTGGGCCACTTTTCAAGACCGGCATTGACTCGGAAGTCGCGTCTTTCAATAACCCATTGAAAGCCTTCGATGGCTTGTTACCGCCACAGCATGGGGTTCTTGCACATTTCACGCCTACTGTCATTTCATTTTAATAGAATCAGCGGCATTTTTGCAATGCGGTGCATGCTGCGGCGTTCCTGGGATCTTTTGTCAGTGTCATGACGTGAGTTCAGCACATTGTGACAAAGCAAAGTGGCTGCTTTTTAACATGCTTTCAAGCTGGATGACAACTAAAGTGGAATAAAGCTGAAAGGTTCTACACAGACACGTGTGGATTAATGGTTTCACATATACAGTACGTGCAGGTTAAATTCATGCTGACACCACAGGATTGTCTGTGAGTTTAAAGTAGGTTCATACATGCAGTGAGTTCTTTCTCCCTCCTCTCCATATCTATATTGATACATCCATAGTATTTGGGTTGCTGTGTCTTGTACTCAAAGTTTCCTTTGAAGCTATCTAACTTTTCTTTTTGTCATTTTTTTTTTTGTTTGTTTGTCGTATTTTCTTTCTTCTTCTTTTTTATTTTTATTGCAGATTCCTAAAAGTGTGAGGCTGGCTGAGGAATGGCAGGGCAAGCAGCCTCGGAGAAAACCACCATGTTCCTCACGCGCTCACAGAGAGTCAGAGAGAGAAAGTGAAAGATGACCCGAATCTAAAAGAGAGAGAGAGAGAGAGAGAGAGAGAGAGAGAGAGAGAGAGAGACGGACGATTAGAACGCATCTCAGTTTTCCAAACCATTACAAAAAAAAACATCTCGGCAGTATTGCACTTCCTCTGCAGAACTCTGCGACGTGAAGCGCCGATAAGAGAGATCCATCCAAATTGTATTTCCATTCTTAACGCCTCTGCAGCCGCAGTCACAACCACAGTGTACAATTTGATGTTTGTTGTTTTCAGCCACGCTTTGCTTCTTAATGTTACTAACTCCGCTGGCGCCACGCGCGGTCATGAACGCGGCTGTTGGCTTCCTCGCTCTGAACGCCCCCTTTCTTCTCCCCTACCTTTGCCCCCATCGCGCACCCACACACACACACACACACACACACGGCAGAGGTTGTGGTCAGAGACAGGACGGAGACCAGCGAGAGCCTGCGGACAAAAGGCCAGCTGTCGAAACGCCTTCATCCGGCTGTGTGCATGCGTGTGGCCTCCTCCCTCCCTCATGAAGAGAATCATCCCGAGCTCATCTACCTACATCTGTCCCCCCCCCCCCACTAAAATCAGCTTCCGCTGTGTGTGTGTCTCATTTTGAAGGTCTGTGTGTGTGTGTGTGTGTGTGTGTGCGTGTGTGTGTGTGTGCGTGTGTGCATGTCTTCTCTCCACACCTCGGTCACCCCCACACCTCCAGGACCGACTCAGATGGATGATGCGTCACTCGCCCATCACTCATCCTACAAATGTCTTGTCACTGGTGTCTGTTCCTGTCTCTGACCGCAGACCCCTGCCCCCACCACCCTCACCCCCACCCCCACGGCACTTCCCTCCTCCGGCGGCTCAGGCTATCCCTCGGCTGCTTTGAGCCCCCCACCCCTCCCTTTTTTCTTTTTTTGCAACAGCTCGGGGTTGGGGGGGGGGGGGGGGGCGCTCCGCGGTGGGGGGTGTGGTGCATG
>JAVQJD010094638.1:0-10359 GCA_036023655.1 Nannoperca australis | reverse complement strand
ACAGGGACAAATGAAGCGTAGAAAAACCTATACAAGTATTTTTTGTAGTTTTTTTGCCTTGTTTTCCTTATTTTACTCAGCTGTTTGCACTCTATGCTACATTTAAAGATTTGTTTACTGCCTGAGAAGAGTGAAATATGTTTACAGGTATTTTTTTTTGTTGATATTTTACATTCTTACTAGTGCATAGTATTCATAGTGCAACTATACAGAGTGCAGCTAACAATGTTAAAGGCCAGAGTTGTGCCTTCATTTTATTTTGCACATAAAAAATGTCTGAAATGCTGCTACAAGCTGCAAAGTTAATTAAAAGTGGAATGGTCATCTCAAGTGTCTTTATGTTTTAGTTAGCACATACCTTAAGCACTGGAAGCTAATGATGGTTATAGAAGAGCAGCTGCATTCTGGTGTGGTAAGTGGAAATTTACATATAGTCGATTAATCGAAAAAAAGAATCGCTGACTAGTCGACCATCGAATTTATTTTTTTTGGCAGCCCTAATGTGCAGTAGTGCAGGTACAGATGGCATCACTTTCTCTCCTTCTTGCACCAGATGGCACTAATGAGGCAGCTTCTGTGCTTGCCCTGTTGTCCAAACCAAAGATCGAGGCAGACCTGGAGAGTTGAAATGTTTTATTTGTAAGAAGATGAACAGAACTTTGAGTGTAATGGAAAGAGAAACTACAGTTTGTCTCCCAACATTCACACTTCCAAAGATATACTTCTGAGTTCAAATCAACAAGGTGCACTTAATGAATGCAGTGCATAGTAAACCTCATGCTCAGTCCATGTTAACTTGACCTACTGTGTGTACACAACGTGTCACTGTAGTCCTGGGCCAGTGCTGCGGATGTAAGTGTGACACTCTCACACAGAATTGTAATTGCTGTTGAGTTGAAGCTTTCTTATATCTAATGTTTGCTGGTACACTGGTAGCAGTCCACTGCAGGCCAGAGTTAGTGCTGCTAGCTGTGCCATTGTCCTGCACCTTTTCTTTGTTGCTGTCCCAGCTCCATCTAACGGTCCCCTTGCGTCCTGATTGATGGATCTCAATTGTACCTTTCTTGCTGACCTCTCTAAGAGCTGTAGTATATACACATGGGCTAGTGGATGAATGAAATGCCCTCACCATGTAGCTGTTTACACACACTTTCATATAACATACTGCTGACTCTTGTCCAAAGCGTGCAAGGAGTGTATTCTGTTTGCTACAGGGTTTCTGTTCGCTACGCTCTATGAACCAAATACTCAAGTGTTATTAGTTTATGGAGTGAAATTATAGTCTATGTTGGTAGCTGTGAAAAGATGCTAATCTGAGATAAAATAAGATAAACCTTTATTAATCCCCAGTGGGGAAACTCAGTTGTTGCAGCAACACAAGGACAGCAGATGAGTATAGAGGTATAATAATAAATAACAGGTGTGTAAAAACTAAAATAGAAAATAGAAACTATACACAAGCATGCAAGTGGCAGTGGTGGGGTTAATGGCAGCAGAATGTCTGCAAAACAGACTAGTAATGGATAGTTTGTCTGTATTAATATAGAAATAATTTATAGAATATGAAGCAGGTCAATGTAATGTAAACATGGTACAGTATAATATATAGTATAGTTCAGTAAAAATAACAGTGTAAGTATAAAGTACAGCAATCTAACATAAGTATAAGGAATAGTGTAATTTATAACGCACACAATAAATGGGGAGAGAGGGGGGAGAGCGAGAGCACACTGTCAGTGTTCAGATCTGTTCTTAAACAGACGTTAGACATGAGGTTTCCTCCTTCGACCCTCATTGGTTCTCAGTACATTTTACAACACCGCATGGACAAGTGGATCAGAAAAAAACTGGATCGACAAAGTGAAGTGCTGCTAGTGTTTGGTATGTCGTCAAATTGTGATTCTTCTGGTTGAGTCTTGGTTCCAGTTTTTGGGGTATTGGAGTATAAAAAGAAACCAAAGACCAGTGTATTGAAAGCAAAAACTGCCTTTATTTTATCAGCAGATTTAGATTTTAGTCATTTGCCATGAATGAGAAGGATTTTGTGATTTATTAAATTTTTTTTGGTAAAGCACTGAAATCTTTGTCCTGCCACGTTCAAGTTGAAGGATCCCTGACTTTCACATCCACTTTAGTGTAATAATTGATTTTCTTCTTGCAGCTGCATTACTGTGTAATGATAATACTCACTTGTCATCATGAACCGTTGTCTCCATCAGAAATGTTTGATTTATGGTAGATTTCTTTCTGATCTACTTCTTTTCCCCTGTCCTTAAATCCATCTCTCAGTGGGCGACAGTCACCTTCCATCTTCCACACCACATGCTGAAACTGGTGGCCAGCGCCATCGTCAACGAGCTGAAGAAGATCAACCAGAACATAGCCGCCTTGTCTGTGGCCTCATCCATCATGGACAGGCTCTCCTACCTCTTGTCAAGCGCCAGGCCTGAGCTCGGGGTGGGGCCTGGGCGCTCTGTAGATAGGTAAACATTCGGGGGAACACTAGGGAGTTTGTGATTCTAAATGCAATCAATGTGTCACTATGGACATGTTAGATTTAGGTATTTATATAGAAGAGAACATGGAGGTTACCAGTTTTACAACAGCAGTGTAACAATTTAGTTTGTTGTTGGTTGTTGCCTCTTGCTGTTCTCCTCTCCTCCTATCATCATTAGTTTTCATGAAGTGGGTGAACATGTTAAAAGAAATGATGTTGTGTTGTATCACAGGATATATAGTACTGTGTCATAATGAATATGGTGATAAGTGATGAAGCAGAACCGCTGCAGGCAACCCATAGAAATGCTCCAGTCAGCTGCATTACTAACTAGACAACTGGCCCACAAAGCCCAGGTTCACTGCTGTCACCTGGCTTTTGGTCATTTGATTAATTATACATTTGTAAGGGAATTTGTACCACTAAACTATAGTACAATATCTACAGGACCCAGCAGGTGTCATGAAAAAATAAAAAGCGTGCAAAAAAATGCATACAAATTCATTTTACTCTCAGCGCAATCATTTAAGATTAATTCAGCTAATTACTCATTTGTGCTCTCACTGTATAACAGACATTATGTGGGGCAAAATAAACAGTGACTAAGCCTAATCTAAGTGAGCCATTTGGATTGAATGCAGTTTTGTTCTGAATTTAGCCTGTTTGTTAATCAGTAGCTGCAGTTACATGGACAATATTTTTTCAACACGACTGAAATCATTGTGATTAGAGGTTCCAACTCAACTGTTCACATGGACGCTAAATAAAGTCATTTAATGAGAATATATCTTCTGTGAATCATCTAATGTGTCAGAAATATCACATTCATTTTGTTTTGAACAACTGTTCAACAAGCCTTATATCTCTCTATATCCCAATATGATTAATTCATCTGTGTAAACAAAACCACTATATTTTCTCCATGACACCAGCTGCTGGTAAATATTGCTGCAGAAAAATTGCTGCAATGAGCTAAAAGCAGATTTGATCAGGCTAGTCCAGTTATGCCAATCAGGTACTAACATTTAGTGTTCCCTAGCATTTTGTCATGGATGATGATTCTCTGATACACAACATGCATATAACCAAGATTTCACACCTAGTCCACTACACAACAGGTTCGTGATGCATGTTAACACTGGGCATTTCTGACATATGATGTCCTCCACAGATCTTTGATGTACAGTGAGGCCAACAGGAGGGAGACATTTACATCATGGCCACATGCTGGGTACAGGTGGGCTCAGCCTGATCCAATGGCTCAAGCAGGGTTTTACCACCAGGTAGGTTCTGAGTGAGCTCAGTGAACAGAGATGTAAAGTAATTATACACACTTGTGTGCTCCCATATCATGTGCATCTATTTCCTGCAGAGTGTAGCATGTTGCGGTTTCAGGTCACTCGGTTAGAGGAAGAAAAATAATGTAACCATAGAGACAACTCTTGTTCAAACATGTGTGCTTTGGTGTCATGCCAACAACCTAAAGCTATAGTAAGCTCTGCATTGAGTCATCAGTGTCCATGCAAAGGAACAATAAATGATGCCAGTGTAGTGTACAATACTGTAATATGATGTTTCTACACTTGCTACAAACCAGGCGTTCTCCAGAATATAAATGGCAATTGGGGAGTGTAGCAGTGTACGTGTTTCTTAACTTAACTCTATTGAACCCCCCACCATGTCTTTCTACAGCCTGCCTCAACAGGGGATGACAGAGCCATGTGTTTCACCTGCAGTGTGTGTCTGGTCTGTTGGGAACCTACAGATGAGCCGTGGTGAGTGGAGATCACTGACTATGCCTTTATTTAGCTCCTGTAGTATATCTGCACTGATGTCCATCATTTCTCCACTATGCCCCCAGGTCCGAACACGAGCGACATTCTCCCAATTGTCCGTTTGTAAAGGGTGAGCACACACAGAATGTGCCACTGTCAGTGACACTGGCAACCAGCCCCGCCCAGTTTCCCAACAGCCCCGACAGTTCGGACAAGATCGTCTGCTACGGCTTCGGCAGCTGCCCGCAGTTCCTCGCTGCTGCTACCAAGAGGGGCAAGATCTGCATCTGGGATGTCTCCAAAATGATGAAGGTCAGAGAAGCGAACTTTTAATGTAGGAGACAGTATCATCGGTCTTGTGTTTCGCTTTCAAAGATGTAGGTGTGAGACAGTAAATGTTCGCGTTGACCCCAGATTAAAGAGCGTGTGACTGTGTGCTAAACAGATGCACTTGAAGTTTGACATCAATCCGTATGACCCGGCCATCCTGAGGCAGCTGATCCTGTGCGGCGGTGAGCAGAGCCAGCAGGCGCTGACCGAGTCTCGGAGATCAACACTGGCCTGGCTGGAGGAGTCATCCTCCTGCTCTGATCTGCCAAAGCTAGAGGGAGACAGGTGAAACACACATTCATATAAAGTATATGTAGACTCACAAGCATACACAGTGTAAAATAAGTTTACCACACGTCTGAACCACAGCCAATGTGTATGTTTAATACCACGTGAAGAATTCGGCTCTATCTGCAGTGTCACTCCCTGATTCAGCCCTTGTTAATAACTGGTATAAACCTCCATTTGAAATCCATAAGAGCACATAAATGATGCAAACAACCTCAAGGTGCCACATGACAACAAATCCTTGAGGCTTAGGTTGCTTTGGCAACATGTCAACCATGTTGTACATCAGAGAAGGCAACAAAGGGAAGCTCTGAGACATGAACTGTAATGTGTGAGCTTTAAGAATCAGAACCAAAAATACAGATGAGCAGCCATGTCAACCCTACACGTATAGGTACAAATTAGTTTTCTCTCCCTGTACCCACTTAAAGTAAAATAATGCAACACTGAGTCTGTTTTGGTAAAATGATTTGTCAATGTCATTGTCAGTACTTATGGTTTCACCTACCACTTCCTTTAACATTAGGATACATTTATTGTGAACAACATTCAACATATGTCAGTAAAATGAGCTCTAAGCAGCAAATGAATGGAGGAGACCCATGTGTTTATTTAGCAGCTATGCAATTCTGTCCAAAAAACAAATCCACAAACCTGCATCTCTAAAGCTCACAACAGTTGCCACTGAATGATCTTCTAACACAAAACAGCAGCAGCAACAATGACAACAGTGTCGATGTCTGGAGATTGGCAACATGCTGTGACACAAGCACTCAGTCCTTCTAACTCTATAGGAATCTTGTGTGTGTCAGTGAGGGAGTGATAGTTCTCTGTGTGTATTCCATCAGGTTAGTCATGTGTTTGAACCACTTCTCTCTCTTAGTGATGACCAGTTGGAGGATTCAGACAGTGATGAGCATTCCCGATCAGAGTCAGTAACAGGTATGAAGACTTGCATTTGAACTCATTTCTAAGGGCTGATTTGGATGAACCATATCTGAAGCCATGTTGGATACATTTGAAAACACATGGCTTCATGTTAGGCTTCCAGCCTCATTAAAATACTGTTTTCCATCACTGGACAGGAAAAGGCTCTCATACCTCCTCTTTTGCTTCTGTTCCAGGCCAGCAGTCCCAGTGGGAGGGCATGGATGTAAGCCTAGGAGTGACGGCGCTGAGTGTGCTCCAGCAGCCAGAGAAGCTGCAGTGGGAGGTGGTTGCCAGTGTGCTGGAGGACACAGTTAAGGACCTGGAGGAGCTTGGCGCCAGTCCCTCACTAAACCAAGCCAAGGCCCACAGCCAGGCCAAAGCAAAGGACAAGGTCCCTGACCACCACAACATTCCCTTCCCCTGCCTTCTGGCCGGAGGCCTGCTCAGCTACCGCTCAGCCTCCAGCACCTCCATGGCTGGACCCCCACCCACAGCCCCAGCTACAACACGCAGGACCACAGATGGTCCTCTTAGGACTCAGGGCCCTGAGCCCTTTCACCCTGGGCCTCTGCAGGACCAGGGCCCCATGGAGATAGAGACCTGCAACCCCCAGACTGCAGCCCTGGAGCAGGGCTTCTCTAACCTTGCAGGCTCCCAACCTCCAAGCCCCTCTTCTCTGCCGGCTCTGCGCAGGACTATACCTGTTCTGCTGCTGTACAGTATCAGAGAGGTGGATGACAAGTCCTCAGGGCAGGTGTTTGCTCAAATGAACAACCTAATGAGCAAGGGGCTCCATGAGGAGGGCTTCACTGTGCCACAGATTATAGAGATGGAGTTCGACACACACGAGCAACTTCTTCTTCAGGATCCTCCCATCACTTACATTCAGCAGTTTGCTGACGCAGCCACTAATCTAGCAGGGTTAGATGGCCACGTAGACAAATGGAGCACACTCGGTGCAGCGACGGTCTCCACCCCGCCTCGACCTGGAGCACTGGTGCAGTGCTTGAGGCTCCCCAAACAGCTGGAAGAGGAGAATCTTTATGTGGACTCTATCACGCCATGCTGGGATGGTGTACACCTTCTGGTTGGCCTACAGCCATCCAGCGCTGAATCTCTGAGCGCCATAAACCAAGTGGAGGCTCTCAACAACCTCAATCGCCTGCACTCTGCCCTCTGCAGCCAGCGCAAAGGAGACTCCCTACGCCCAGTGGCTAATGGGGTGGAAGGCCATCATCCAGGCGGGTCACCGCCTCAGACACCCCTCATCCTGCCTCCAGGAGACCAGCAGCAGCAGCAGAGGTCCCCGAGTGGTGGGAGTGGAGGCTATCTTGCACTCTACAAGCTCAACTACTCCACCCGTATTGTCACCTTGGACGAGGAACCCATCAAGGTGCAGCAGATCTGGGACCCTTGTGATGCCATCACTTCTCTTATTTTGCTTCCTCCAGATGTGCTTGATAGCAGGGAGGATGACAGTGAAGAGGCTCCTGAGGAGCCTCTCCCCTCCGGGTCAAAAAATGGCTCATCAGGGTTTGGAATGGGCCTTGCAGGCTCTGCTGGTTCTGGAAGTGGGACTGCATGTGGAGCAGCCGCAACCAGCAGCAGCGCTACAGTCAACTGTCCCTCCACCTCTGCCTCGGGCCACAAAGAGTGCAAGCGGATAGAGGTGGCAGCAGGCCTGGGTCACCTGGTGGTGACCACACGGGCTGGGTACATTATGATACTGGATCTGTCAACGTTGGAGGTCCTGGCCAAGGTGGAGCCACCTAAGAAGGAGGGGTCAGCAGAGGAGACTGACCCCTTCGTCTCAGTTACCTATTGCTCTGGGACCGACCGCCTTTGTGCCTGTACCAAAGGTGAGTGTTTCCTTTCTGTAGCTGTGCGCTGTGCACTTCTGGGATGGATAGGCTGGCTTTAACTTGCACTAACGAAGGCTTTTTTTGGGGGAGTTTTATTCATTTTTTCACTTGACTTGTGACTTATTTAATGTATTGTGTGTAACCTACAGATGTTCATTAATAGTAAGGCATATCCATTGACAAACTCTTTTCAATTTAAAGGTTGGGTGTGGTCTATGCTATCTCTATTTTGCTTATTGTCAGTAATCCCACCTAGACTGTCTGTGGCACTAATTCGTTCCTACTGGAGACGTAAATATTTTACAAAAGGCTCAGTCATTTTAAAGTGTATATTTTTTGGGACAGTTTTCAACAGTGGGTTAATACACAATCTAGTGCATATTTCTGGCAGGAGGATGTTCAGGGTCAAGTGCTCATTTGAGAAATTTAAGGGGAGCAATAAAATATTGTAATTTATGGTGCCGCGGTTTTTTTCTCTATATTTAAGTTCCTTAAATAAATAACAGGCAAAAAGTAAAGCACTTGTCAACCTCCATGTTTATCCGTGCATAACAATTTACAAACAAATAATTATTCCTCCTGCAGCCGTCATCCATGCACAGGGGCTCACTTAACACACGTTAAACACAGAATATTTGTAGGGTGTGGACACAGTTTGATGCATAGTCTACTGTAAAATAGTGTGTGTGCAATGTTTTAGTGTGCAGCAAGCACCGGTTGTGTTTAGTGCTCATGGTAATGACAGAACTTATACAGAACATGTTTTTAATATTATTTTTTACGTCCGTGCAGATCTATGGCACAAGAAAATATATCATACTTTGAAACATACAGCATACTTGTTAGTAATGTTTATGGGTTAGTTTGTGGGTTGTGTAGACCTATGAAATCTTTCAAATAGATACATTTAGCCAAATTTAATAATAGCCCTTTGCAGATGCTTTTTTTTTGGCACTGTTGTATATTTTGTCCACCAGAGAGAAGTTACAAGTTTCTTTTTCATCTGTGTAAAATGCTCTGCCCTGTAAGTTTAGGTTACTTAGCCACAGAGTTAAAAACAACAAATGTAACGGATGTTATGGGTTGTGTAAAGAGATCAATATATCGTTATCAGACTTTTTCAAATCAGAATCGGTTATTTAAAACTGATTAACCAAGGTTACAGTATTTGCGGTAAATTTAAACCTTTTGTGTGGCTTAAGAACGATGTTTCCACAACAATACAGGTCAAATGTTGATGATGGAGAGTAAACCAAAGTGGTAGAAACAGTAGAGGCTTCATCAGTATTTCCCAAAATTTACCAAAATCTTTAAAAATTGCATTTTGTTGGATGCACAATTAAAACCATCACATTTCTGCCAATGTACTGTTGCTGTTGCTCATATATAACTGACTATATCCATATGTTGTGCTGGCTCAGCACCTCAAGGTAGAGGAGTTCCTGTACTGTATAGATTAACAAGCTGTAGTTAGTGTTGAAATAAAAGTAAAAGCATGTGTAGCTATTCATTTTGTTTCTGCTCTCTTCTAAAGGTGGAGAACTTCATTTCCTTCAAATTGGAGGTGTGTGTGACGATATAGATGATGGAGACATGTTTATTGATGGCCCCCTTTTTAAAGGGGCTGAACTGCTGCTTGAGGGGGCCAAGCCCTCCTCCAACCCCTCTAGCCCTGGGATCACAGGTAGAACTGCCACACAACATCCTCAGTCAAACCAGACACATTCTAGCTGTCACTTCTTTGGTCTCTCCGTGACACTTCACCTGATGTCCCCCAACTTGCCTTTGTGTAGGAGTGGACCTCCTTGTGGACCAACCGCTGACCACGGAGAGCCTGATGTTGCTGGTGGAGCTGACACGCTTTGAGACGTTGACCCCCCGCTTCTCGGCCACAGTGCCACCATGCTGGGTGGAGGTGCAGCAAGAGCAGCAGCAGCGACGCCACCCGCAGCACCTCCACCAGCAGCACCACGGAGATGCAGCCCAACACACGCGCACCTGGAAGCTTCAGAGTGATAGGTAGTTATTTTTCTGTAACTTTATTGATATATTCATGCAAAAGAATGGGTTGACATTTTTCAAGGTCATATGTACTGGGTTGTCTGCATTATCAACATGATGACTTTTTCTTGCTAGCAGCAGAAAGTATTTTAGTATGTGTCATGACTTAATCCTGGATTTGGTCCAGGTATAATATGACAAAAGAACAATAAACTTGTATTCCAAAATTGCCATTATGTCCAATCCTCTGCTAGTATAAAAGATTTAAGGGCATTCCCAAAATTATGGCTATGGTCAGTCCCCAAAAACATTCCAGTCATACTAGATGTTTGTTTTCTTTAATCTTAAATGCATTGGTAAATAAATTCACCAAATTAGGTTCCATTAACTACATGTTTTAAAGGATCTGTAACAGAAAGGGACTGGAATAGGTACAATATCTATGGGGGCATATGGATGTTTGACATCTAGACTTTATTCCCCAGATCTAATTAATATAAGGCTTTAATAAAGTGCTGCAGGGATAAGGTATTTTGTAGGCCAGCTCAGTAGTTAGCATCACCCTGGTTCCCTCTACAAAAAGCCAATGGGATTTTTCCATTGGATAATTGCAGAAAATAAGCTCTGTGGCAAACTAAAGTTTCTGATTCTTACACGATTTGTGCAGCAGGATAAT
>JAVQJD010094634.1:0-13648 GCA_036023655.1 Nannoperca australis | reverse complement strand
AGAGTTGTGAGGAGGATCTGATGGTTGACTGTGTCAAATGCTGCAGACAGGTCGAGCAGGATGACAACAGAAGATCTTCCTGCAGCTCTGGCAGACTGGAGGGCATCAGTGACCGACAGGAGGGCAGTTTCTTTGGAGTGACCGGGTTTGAAGCCTGATTGGTTGGGGTCGAGGAGGTTGTTCTGTTTGAAGAAAGTAGACAGTTGGTTAAAAATGGCACGTTCTAGTGTTTTGGATAGAAATGGTAACAGAGATACTGGTCTGTAATTCTGGAGGAGAGATGGGTTGAGAGATGGTTTTTTGAGTAGTGGTGTGACGCGGGCCTGTTTGAAAGAGGAGGGAAAGGTCCCTGAAGTAAGAGATGAGTTAATGACATGCAGAAGAAATGTTATGATAGAGGGGGAGATGGTTTGAAGAAGAGGGGAGGGAATAGGGTCAACGGAATGCGACGGAATGTTACAGAAGGTGGGGAGGGTGAGGGAGCTGGTGGAAGTGAGACTGAAAGCTGAATGAAGAAGTGATCGGAGATACGCAGTGGTGTGACAGAGGTTAAGTCTGAGATACAATTACGGGTCAGGATGAGGTCCAGCTGCCTGCCTGCTCTGTGGGTTGGTGGTGTGTTCAGCAGCTTCAGGCTGAACGAAGTCAGGAGAGACATGAAGTCAGCAGCCTGCGTTCCCCCGAGGTGGATGTTGAAGTCCCCAAGGACGATCAGTGGAGTCCCGTCATCAGGGAGGGAGCTGAGAAGCACGTCCAGTTCTTCCACAAAGTCAGCTAGAGGACCTGGTGGGCGGTAGAGGACAACAAAAAGAACTTTGATAGTTTCAGTTATTATGGTGAAGTGATATTCAAATGAGTTAACATTGATATCTAGAGGTGTGGATGTGTATTTTAAGTGTGCTGAGAGAAGCAGACCTGTCCCACCACCTCGCCCAGATGAGCGGGGTGAGTGGGAGAACGAGTGGTTGAACCATATCTCACGGTCTTCCTCAGTGGAGGTTGCCCAGTTGTCATCTCAATGTCATCTCCATGACAACTGAGCAGACTCCATCAGTTGAGTAAGCTCTAGAAAAAGCTAGTAAATGTACCCTGAGTAAACTGAAAAATTCCAACCTTTACCTTTAAATCTGACCCTTTACACTACATTTAAATGACATGAAATGAAAACGTGTTAGAAGACCATCTATCACAAACTCAAAGACATAACACCTCATGGTAACTAATAAAACTTCTACACAATCAATCTTTCATTGTGACTGTGACCTGACAAAGTTAGACATACTTTTATCAGAGTATTACAGAGATAAAAACAAGGCCAGGGATTACAATAGCCAAGGTGATATTTTATAGACTTGTTGTAAAACATGTCTATTCTTGCTCGGTGTTTCCTTAACAACTAATAAAACAATTAAAACCCTCTGACACTTTGAATGCATTTTTCTTGGCAGGCTTTTAAGAATGCAATCTATCTCAAAGGAGAGTTTGAGTCATGTGAGATAAACCCTTAAACACGGGCCATATCTGTACATGTGTATTCTTACTTCAAGTACAAGTATTTTTTATCTCTTAAGGCCTGAAAAGAACAATGAACTGCAGCTGACTCCAGTGTGTTCCTCATTGTCACTACAGCAAATAAAATATTATCTAGTAATTTAAACAAACGTGTACACCCTGAATAATCTTTATGGTATGCTATCATATGTTGGTAGTTAGTATAAGATAGCACCAATAATGCACAATAATGTGTCCTGATACAGAAATAAAATGTATGAGGCTGTGGAAAGCAGTAAGAGTACAATTATTTTCTATACAGGGACTCATCAGTGTACTACCATGCTTATATCACTGTAACTTGACAAAGAAATCCAAAAGGACAAACTGAAATTCAGTCTTTTGGTTCTGTTTTTCTTTGTTTAAATTTGGTTTACCCTCAGTTCTAACCTTTGTATTATATAGCACAGTAACCTGTGGTGCTGAGCACTGTTTTAAAACAGAACAGATTACACTGTTCCTGGAACTGTTGTATCCCTTTTGGTGTATAAATTGTTCCACAGAAGTCACCACCACACTCAAAAATTCTGCAATTTATGTCTGCAAGCTTGGTGATTTAAACCGCCTGAACAAATCTTTTTGGCCACTAGGTGGCAGTGGAGGAAGCTGAAAACACAACATTGACTTGATATTATTACCATATAAGGGTGAAATAGCAAATGTGTTAACAAATAGTTGCCTGTTTATAAATCTGGCAGGCACAGAGCAACATAAGCATTAATTCCAAGATATCTTTCAGGACACCTGGAAAATGTAACGTTAGTATTCACTTTCTTTTTAGCTTGGGATTGGTCTCCATAACGGCAAAATGCACCACCACGAGTACCAGCTAGTCACTAACTTTGTTTGCTGTTTGGTACTGGGCACGTAGTGAGGCTGGTCAAAAAAACAAAACAATGAGCAGAAAGAAGCTAAATGACTACATAGAGTTGGATGGAACAACAGTGTTGTATGTTATGTTATGTTAGGGGCTTATTCTTTGTAATGCTAAAGGGGTCTCTCAAAGTCACTTGATCCATTGTTAAAGTAAAAACATCATTGATCAATGCAGCTTTAATTCATTTTGTAATTATTTCTGTGTAAATGCTCCATATCCAAGCTGTCACAAATCCAATCACCTGCGTCATCCAATGTATATCCCTGCCAAAGTGTTCATGCTAGCTGAGCTAAGCACGCCTTTTTAAAAAGGTTTTATACAATTATTCCAACTAGGAGGAAGGGCAGAAGGTTGATTTTGTGATAAAAAGCTGCAGTAACTGGAAGGGTAAAAGGCTGCAAATGGATCTCATCTTTCATAACTCATCTCTCCACGTGTTTATAATGACTGTTCTTTATAGCTGTGAGGCCATAAAATGACATTCATAAAATGATCTCATGTTCCATTCTGTAGTTAGACTTTAACAGAAGGGAAGCTTACCATAATCCTGAGATAAATCACTTTATTACAGAGATAATGGAGAATGGCACAACAATATTAATATTATCCTAGGTAAGAAATGTAGAAGAAGTACAATGCTGCATGTTCACTTATTCAGTTATTACAGATTAATGAAGAGATTCTGCTAAAGTAAACCTTTTTTTGCTGTGGTAAAGTGTGCGAATGTAGCTTTTATATGCCAAGAAATACAAAACAATTAGGGAATTAATATATTCAACAGTTTCTTTGCACCACCATTATTTCTAGTAGAGTGTTGCAGCCTTTTGCACCAACCGACCAAGTCGACCGTAATCAAAACAACATCTTCTGGCTATTTTCAGTCTTGATCTTCTCATCTAATAATCAGCAAGAAAAAGAACCATATTTCCCAAAATGTCAAACTATTACTTTAAATGGTATACTTGTGTAATGTTTTTCTGTTAAAAAGGCTCACATTTCAAATATCTCATTGAAGAAATGCAGAAAGTCAGCTGTATTTTGGAGGAATATTCAGATAAATTGATTGATAAAAAAAAAAAAAAATCTCTATAGCCCATTCAATTCAGAAATTCTTGTGAATATCTCAGTCACTGCAGAAGAATGATTTAACTTGTGTTTTGGGCTTTTTTCAAAAACTCAAACATACAGTCAAATATTTGTTAAAGGTCAAAGTATCAGTATGAAGATCTGTGACAGTCAGGTTTTTCTTCAACAGGTGAGGCTAGTATTTACAATCCCACTGTTAATGTATCACCTGGTACAATGAATGGGAGGGGAGATGCCACCCATGGCTACATATAGAAGATGAACTTCAACCCTAGCATGTGTTGTCTCAGTGTGGGGCTCCAACGGCAGCATACAACATGGGGAAAGGTTTCTACATCAGTAAAGCTATTGGGATAGTTGTTATTGTCCTGTGTGCAGGGGCCCTGGCTACTATCATAGCTCTGTCTGTTGTTTACTCCCAGGAGAAGGCAAAAAATAATAATCATGTCTCACCAACGGATGGAGGAACAACATCCAACCCCCCTGTCACACCTGCCCCGTCCAATGAACCTTGGGACAAGTACCGGCTACCCAAGAGCCTGGTCCCGGACCATTATAACATCACCCTGTGGCCGCGACTGA
This sequence comes from Nannoperca australis, assembly GCA_036023655.1. Lineage (NCBI taxonomy): Eukaryota > Metazoa > Chordata > Actinopteri > Centrarchiformes > Percichthyidae > Nannoperca > Nannoperca australis. The sequence goes on along the minus strand of JAVQJD010094634.1, from coordinate 9,552 downwards.
CTCCAAATGTGACAACTAACCTCTACATCTTTACTGGTAAGGTTTTATGTTTGTAATTAAGGCTCTAAATCTATTTTTCCTGGCCAACAAGAATTAAAACCAGTAGGAGTTTGGATACATTCTTTTGAGTTGAAAATAAATGGAGATAGAGACTGAGAGAGACTTTTAAGGGTGTCATATAAAAAGAAGACGTGAAGAGAAAACACCCAATATTTAATACTGCCTTCTGTTTGCAGTCATGGTGTATCCTGACTCCTGATTAGCCTATCATAGTTGTATAGCCTAATATTCAAATATTAGTCTTAATCCAATCTTATCCAGTCTTAGTTATAGTGCCATATCATAACAAAGTTATCTCAGGGCACTTTTTCGTATAAAGCAGGTCGAGACCAACTGTTATATTGACAAAGACCCAACAGTCCCACCATTAGCAAGCATTAGGCGACAATGGCAAAGAAGTAATAGTTGTGGTAATGGTACTGATGGTAATTTAAATAAAAATAATACTAATAGCAATATAGTAATACCAACAGTGGCTGAGCAGGAACATGATGTAGGTGCAACCATAGATCCAGACTACAGCTCCAGAGGCAGAAATACCTGCAGAAAGCAACAAAAGGAGAGAGAGAGAGGAGAGAAGCTACGGGATGTAACAAGCATTAATGGGAAATGAGTGTGTACAGATGGAGAGGAAGAGAAAGGAGAAAGGGACTGCTGGGAGACTTCCTAGCATGCACTGAGCTCCTCTCTCTTCCTCTCCATCTCCATTTGTGCACACTCGTATCCCATTAATGCTTGTCACTAATTCACCCTTTTCTCGTAGTTGTGTGATTTCTCTTCCCCCTCTCTCTCTCTCCTTCTAAAGCTTTCTGCAGGTATCTCTGCCTAGCAGGTTTGTGGGTGGGCATTCAGGTTTCCAATTTCCACCATCTTTGTGAGGAAAATTCTAATTTGAGCAAATTGGTTGGGATTGGGTAGTTTTTTACTACTTGGGATTGGGTAGTTTTTTACTACTGCTGATCACATTTTATGTTATTTCATTCTGTTTCAGGGGAGTCCAGTGTAGAGTTTGTGTGTGGTGAGGAGACTGATCTGATTCTTATCCACTCCAATAAGCTGAACTACACCAAACTTGAGAATGACCACTTAGCAAACCTTGCCTCAGTCAGTGGAGTCACAGCCCCTTCAATCAAGTTTTCCTGGCTCCAGAATGTAACTCAGTATTTGGTCCTACAGCTGGATGGTAAACTGATGAAGGGCGAAAGGTACCACCTTTTCACAAAATTTACTGGAGAGCTGGCTGATGACCTGGGAGGCTTCTACAGGAGTGAATACATGGAGGATGGAGTGAAAAAGTATGTGTATTTGGTGTAAGATGATATTCTCTGAAACATAAAACTGAGTCCTGAAAGTTTCCAAACTTCCAGTAGCCATATTTAACTTAATCAGTTGTGTCTCTTCCCCTAGTTTAAAATACAACTCCAATTCACATGTGGCAATGTAGTCACCACCTCACCTGTTTTTTGTTCAGGTGAATGGGTGGTTCTTTAGGAGACACCACATACAGCCACTCCACTAACTGGTCCTAATACAGCAGTCGCGTTTATCATTCCTATTTCTAAATGTGTATCTTGTAAAACAAGACACAATCTGTAAGTAAGACATATTTTGAAAAGTGATTTGAACAGAGCTAGAATAGCAGTCCCCCCCTATTTCCAGTCTTTGTGTTAATCTAGGCTAAACACAGTCTGGCTCTGTCTCTGTGTTCCACACAAAAAGATTAAATTGATCTGTACAAGTGTTTTGCCAAAAATGTTGGGTTGTTTATTTAAAATGAAATCAGGCCTCATTTGTCTATTTCTTGCCAGGGTTGTTGCTACTACTCAGATGCAGCCAACAGATGCCAGGAAGGCTTTCCCCTGCTTTGACGAGCCAGCTATGAAAGCTATTTTCCACATCAGTTTGATCCATGACAATGGAACTGTAGCCCTGTCCAATAGTGAAGAAAAAGGTCAGTTGCACTACAATGATAATTGGGCAGTTTCAGACAAAATCTAATCAATCAATCAGAATGAGAAGGACCATGCTGGTGCTTTTGTTTTAGTAAATAGTATATATAACTTTTAGGTTTTTAGGGTGAACTAAGACTATGGACAACTGGATGTGATAAAATGAAGTATTAAAACATTTAAAAAAACTGTGACCCTTAATAATATAAAAAATGTAATCAAATAAAATTTTTATTTTATTAAAATGAATTCCTTCTTCTACAGAGTCAAGCAGATTCCGTATTGATGGTCAGAATATGCAGAAGACAGTTTTTAAGCCTACTGAGAAAATGTCTACCTACCTGCTGGCGTTCATTGTCAGTGACTTTGCCTTCATCAATAACACCATTGATGGAGTTTTGGTAAGTGATTTTGTCCTTTCATGAATGGAAGGTTGCATTTCCCAGAAACGTAGGAATGATCAAATCCTACACGTGCTATAGACAGATGTTGTTCACTTTTGTGCCATTCTATATGGAGATCTGACAATTTCCTGTCTGAATTTGCAGGCTATTTGATACATTTTGTGTTTGCTTGTTATTGTGTATGGTGTAAGCTAACAGACCGTGCCCATTTGTAATTCAATTTTATTGCATGTTTATATTTATATTTTTTAATATATTAATAATTATGGCATGCTAACTATGTTAATTGTGATTACGGCAAGTACATGTTGACATGAACATCAGAAGGTTTGATAAATGTATCTGTTGACAAGGTACCAAAGTGAGCAAAAAAGTCAAACCCCTTTTTGTTTCAGCTACAAATGCTATTTGAGACAATGGCTGAAGACAAAACTGTTCATCCATTTAAAGTATTTGTGTACAGACAATTTCCCAACAGACCACAAAGATGTTTCCAGATGTTGCTGGGAGATTTGTGATGCAACCGGAAAATAAATGAATTGTATTTGTTGGACCCCAGTTGGTCTCCCTTAATTAATGACATTTAAGAACTGTACTTAAAGTTTAAATAGCTTAAAGACACATTTATTTTATTTTTTACAATTTTGCAATGTTAGTTTTAATTATCAGCTACTTTTCAGTTGTTTTTTGTCATTCTTGATTAAAAAGTTAAAAAGTAAAACAAAAGTTCAGTTCTTGTACTCATCCAAATGATGTCATTGTAATTAATGACTATCAGGCACACATATAAATGAAAATAATAGAAATACAAGTAAACCCCTAGGTGTAGGATTTGATCAGTTCTGACTGTCGCCATCCAGTAGTAATATCTATAAAGTCACTGTTGCAGAAAACAATGTACAGATTTAATATCCAAAATGATTAGGCTAAAAATTATAAGACTACACCAGCTTGATTGTTTCATTATTTTACAAACAGAACTTATGCCGTCAGAACAATTTTACAAATCATTTAAATCTAATAAGAAATTTACACAAAGTGGCATGTATATCATGCCATTAAGGTGGTATTCATTTAAAACCAAAGAGATTTCAGGGTTTATTTGATAATGATATTCAAGCTAGCAGAAATGTGCATAATGAGATGTAATGTGTTTTATTGTGTGCATTGTGTGATTTGGGTTTAGATCCGTATCTTTGCCCGGAAGCCTGCTGTTGCTGCTGGGCAAGGAGAGTACGCCCTTAACAAAACTGGTCCCATCCTTAAGTTCTTTGAAAAGTATTACAATTCCAGCTACCCTCTTCCCAAGTCTGGTAAGTCCACCAAACATGATGGTTTGGATATGAAGGAGTTTGGTTTACGCTTGATCTTACTGACTGGGGGTACCTGCAGTTCCCACAGGCTTATCTTTTGTCATATCTCACAGGTGTTTTATTCAATATTTTTTTCATGACTTTATTCCTAATGTCGTTTTGTTATTTGTGTTTGTATTGGGGTCAATTCTGCAGTTTTAATTGATGTAGTTCATGCTTGCCTGCACCCTTATTTTAAGTATTTTTAAGTATTTTAAGACACTATCAGGGGGTCTCTATCTAGTTTTTTACTGAAAGACAAATAAAAAAATTGTGAATATGAGCATAAGGCCCAGGTTGAAAAATACTACTAATAATTATTCTTTACCTAAACAGTCTATACATTACAAAAGCACCAGTACACACTTTCTCTCCATGTACAAAATGCACTCTTTTCTCTGGGGCTATGTTTGTCTTTTTGGATGTGGCTTTCCTGAATACTATTCTTTTCTGCTTCATGTGTATTAAGTATGTACATCACACCTACTTAGGTATGAATTAGTATGAGGTGGAAAACTGATCTAACTGCTCCACTCGCCTAGGTCAGTAGTTTTAGAAATCATGTTTATTGCCATCATGTGCGTTTTTATGGAATATGCCTCCTTTTATAGACTGAGACACTGGCTGCCACTTCCAATAAAACAGCTGTGTCAACCATTTCAAAAACCATATAAATGCGTGGCCTTTATTCTGTTTTTTTATTGTTTATTGATGCAAGACTTACAGTATCTGCTAATCATAGGGATGCTTCAGTATATTTCATTTGTGAATTTTTATATTTCTTATACTGTTGTTTAACACTGGTGCAGTAAGATCTTAAATTTGGTCAACTTACAACCACAAATAATCTCTTTCATAATGCAGATCAGATAGCTCTTCCAGACTTTAATGCTGGAGCTATGGAGAACTGGGGTCTGATCACATACAGAGAGACAGCATTGCTCTACGATAAAGGGTTCTCCTCCAACTCCAACAAGGAGAGGATTGCCACCATCATCGCTCATGAACTGGCTCACATGGTTAGGTTTCAACACTGCTATTTATCACTTCACAATATTATATGTGTATTATATGGTGGTCAGTGTTATGACTCCTGCTGGATCTTATGATTCGCTCGTTAAACAGATTGAAAAATACAATAAATTGGAATTATTCTGCGTAACCTTGACAGAGGTCAAAGCAGGTTTTAAACCAAGTCCTGTGTCCTACAGAACAAGTCCAAATTGAGTCTCAAGTCATGTCAAGTCAAATCTGCAGATCTGGGAGCCTGTAAAGAGCTGCTTAGGGTCATACTTGTATTTTTTCTTGGCATAGCATTCAGACCCTTTCTCTGTGCTGTACCTTTAGTGGTTTGGTAACCTGGTGACCCTAAGGTGGTGGAATGACCTGTGGCTAAATGAAGGCTTTGCATCCTATGTTGAGTACCTGGGAGCACATGAAGCTGAACCAGACTGGAAAATGGTATGGATTTCCCACCAACCTCTTGGCCTCAATAATCAGAGTAATATAGGAGGGTGGTCACAGTGATCAATAGAGTTTTGATCATATACCATCTTATTTTTCTCATAATAGAAAGACCTCATCGTGCTCGGTGACGTCCACAGGGTGTTTGCTGTCGATGCCCTGGCCTCTTCTCACCCTCTGTCCTCTAGAGAAGAGGACATCCAGAAACCAGCACAGATCAGTGAGCTGTTTGATGCCATCTCATACAGCAAGGTAACCTCATACATTCAGACAAGCAGCAGCAGAACACTTTTCCCATCTATGATGCTAAATTATTCCAAGATTTACATTTTTCCCCATTCTTAGGGAGCATCTGTTCTGAGGATGTTGTCTGATTTCCTAACTGAAGAAGTATTCACAATGGGACTCAGGGTAAGGACATTATTACATTATTTATATACTTAGTCCCCTTTTATTTGACACAGTAAAAAATATTGCATAATGGATCTATGACAGGGTTGGGGTACACATGTCCTTGGCAAATTAAATCCCTATTAGTAACATGGCAGTTACTAATAACAGAAAAGTTATGAAGGAATTTCAACCAGCACTGTGATTTTCTTCAAACTTGGCATGAGAACATCCCATCAATAATCAGTAATTGTAATTCAGTCAGCCAACTTGTCGATTATTATGTGAATGTAGAATATGTACATGCTATTCGAGGTTTAGGCTCTGACTTTGTCACTTTCCATAAAGGAAGCCCCAATCCCAGCACAGTTGGGAGTGTGGGGAGTGGAGAACGGAGGTTCAGGGCCAACAGGTGGATTCTGCACGAACAGCATAGCTTTCAGATTAGCAGTAAAAGAGTGAGCAGAGCACAGACAGCTTAAGAAATCTGTCACAATTGTGTACAAGGATATGTACTGTATATAATGAAAAGATTTTGCCATGTGAGTGTGAGACTCAAGGGGAATGGGGTGGGGCGGACTGCCTGAACTACTTTTATTGGCTAACATGACAATGATTTGATTCAAGTCGTGGTTCACCACAGCATTTAGCAGAAACACTTTCAAAGCAAAATAACAAATTTGTCTCTTTGTTTTCTCTGTCCACCCTGCAGACATACCTGGCTGAATTTGCGTTTGGGAATGCAGTCTACACAGACCTATGGAAGCATCTGCAAATGGCATGTTCTTTTCCATTTACTCTTTATTGTTGTTGTAATTTGAACATTTAGCTAATATTTTTATCAAAATTTACCGGTGCATGCCAACCTACCATTTGGCATTATTTTTATTTTTTCTGCATTCACAGGCTGTTGATGCTAATAAAACTACACTTCCTGACACTGTCCATAACATCATGAACACCTGGGTACTGCAGATGGGCTTTCCTGTGGTTACCATTAATACAGATACTGGAGTTGTATCCCAGCAGCACTTTCTCTTGGATCCAAACACTTATGTCACTGCTACATCTTCCTTCAAGTATGTACATTGCCTTTCTTTCACCCTAGGCCCATGAATGATTTATTTTTATGTTTGTCTTTAATACTACTGCTGCTATTTATCATTATGATTACAGTATTACAACTCCTTTCGCTACTTTTGCTGCTACTCCTCCTTATACTACAACACTAGTATTACCACTGCTTTCAGTAATACCACTATCTTCAATACTGCTATTCCTTCTAGTATTTTCACTCTAAACAATACTGCTTTCTTCAAGTTCAAGTTCAAGTTTCTTTATTGTCAATTCTACAGTATGTACAGGATTCATTTATAATGCTTTTTCATTTTAATGACACCATGATACAACTACAACATACATTTTCCAGTTCATAAAAGGCTAAATAAACAAACAACCAAAACCAAAGTATATGCATATTTAAAATACAGTTATTTATCCAACAGCTATGAATGGATTGTTCCAATTAAGTGGATGAAGACTGAAGCCATCCAGGCACCACAATGGTTGAAGAGTAAATCAGGTAGGATCTACAGACACCAGCAATATCATAACAGACATGACATCACACTTAGTACGTGGAGATTAAATGTTTTTGGCAATAGATGCAAAGTTACTGCAAGTCTTTGTTGATGGTCCAGAGAAGTTAGATTTATTTTAACATTCTTTGATTGTTACAACCAATATAAAAATGCAAATCCAGAAATGACATTCAATACAAAACGTAGTATTGACTGTGAGGTGCAATAATATTCTCTGAAGCTTTGAGTCTAAAAGTATTAATAAAATGATGAAGATATAAAAGGTATAAAACCAAAAATTAAATAAACAGGCCATAGCATAATATTGCCAGTAAGTCTTTAGATTATGGCCTGCAACATACAGTATAGTCCTTTAGTGTCATTACAGTACAGTAAGTACTGGTTAGGGAAGAAGGGTGTAACAATGTGAGAACTTGATACTGTAGTTTTAACTACTTGGTACCTATTCAATTATTACAGGGTGCAGGGAGATTTTTTTCAAAAATATCATGTACTATATACCTACACTAGCCTTGGAACCAGGTGAATCTGCAAGCTTGTATTATATTTGCTCTGGCAGATACGTCTGCTCCCCCAAGAATTTAAACAAAATGATTGGCTCGGGCCAATCACAACTATTTATCTAATATAGGGTTGGTTTAATATGGTGACTTTAGAGAGGAACGCTGTTGAGGCATTTTTGTAAACAATCAAGATGGCTGCTGATGTGGAACGTTCCGTATCCTCTATCACTGTCAGTATTAAACAAACTTCGCTCAGCGCTATGTCACCTGTTGTTGCTCTAAATGGTAGTAGGTCTATTCCACAGACTGAATATAAAGTTGGACGACATGACAGTTCTCAGAAAAGTGAAACCAAAAGATCTTGATGTCCCTCTGGTGGCTGGCTGCAGTATAGGTCATAACATCCTCCATGTTAGCAGTTCACCAACGTTCACCAACCACCCAGCACTGGAATTCCAGGACCCTCCTCCTCCTGGCACCGGGAGGCAAGCGCCTCCGGCCGTTCACCTCCAACAACCGCATCGGCCTGCTTTATCCGGGATTCCTGACAGCGGAAGGCCAGGATCCATTGCGGTGCCCCGTCCCACCCGGCCTCTTCATGCTTCATTTCCATCCTCATTAAGTCACATCAAGCTCGAATTACAATTTTCTTATCACCCTAGACCGCACCAAAATGACACCTTCTCTTCCTTCTGGGCCACCTCAGCTCTGCCCTTTGGATTGTTCCCTGAGGGCGAACCTTTACTTGCCATAAACTGCTTCTAAACGTAAACTCTTCGCTCTTCTCCCTGGACAGTTCCAGCCGGGCAGAACTCAGTTTTCTCGCCAACTGGAACGGGATCACTTTCTTCTGTCATCGTACAACTGACTCACCCTCATGACATTCAGCCGCTGACACCACTCCTTCTGCCGGTTTTTGGGGGTTTAAAATGGTTTGCAGCAGAACGGACCCCAGAGTTGGCAAATAAACGTCAGGTCGCTTCCTCCGTGCTCTTCGAAATCTACCCCAAAATAGCCACAGCCATCTCATGGGTTCATGAGTGGTCCCACAAATCCATCCTCGTATACTCCAACAACTTAAACGTAGACATAATCATAAAGGTTGCTCCAACTCGCTATCCATCATGCCATTAATGCGCCACTATCTGGCACTCAGTTTCACACCAATACATTCAGCTCACGTCACAGGTCACATCAATGCCATCGTTGACTCTCTTCCCGTTTCTCTTTCCAGAAATTCAGACGCTTGGCACCTTTTTGCAGACACCGACCCAATGCCAGTCCCTCCATATTCTACACTGACGTTCGACCTGTAAATCCAGCCTTAAGCTCCTGCACTCCATTCTCAACAGCATATCGCCCTCTGCGGTTTTGTCTTACTGGACAACATGGAAGAGTTTACACCACTTTCACAACCAGTACAACATCCACTTCCCGTCGTTCGATCTTGCACCATTACATGTTTCAATTCCTACACCCATTCCATAACGGCAATCAGAATCAGAATCAGAACTGCCGCCACCATTCGCTTTGACCCACGCCGCACACTTGTGTCATTTCTCAGATGACACCATTGTACTTAGTTAAAGTGAACCAAGACTAACCAATTTGGTCAGTCTACTCCCGTCTTTTACTTCAAGATTCTATCTCCACTGAATCCTTTCGAGATCCTGGCCAACTACTTTCAATTACATTACATTCAGGCATTTAGCTTTTATCCAAAGCGACTTCCAAATAAGAGCTTTACATCAAGTGCATAGAACCATGATCGAAAACAACAAGATGTCTCATCAGACTTGTAAGAGCTGGTGATGAATCACAAGTGCTGT
>JAVQJD010094628.1:0-10199 GCA_036023655.1 Nannoperca australis | reverse complement strand
AAAAACCCTCTGGACTATTCTAGAGATTGTTGCTCTCAGATTTATTCCTCTCATCTTTCCTATTTCTTTCTTTCATCACCTCCGACTCTCTTATTTATTTTTTTATTTACTACCTCATTCTCCCACAAACTCTCTGCTTTATATATTTGTATTTTTTATATATTTTTTGTTTCCCTCTTCTTCACTGGCTCTTGTTATATCTTCTCTCCTTTTAAATCTCTTCCTGTCTCAATTTGTCTCTCTCTTCTCTTCCTTTCTCATGTGTGAGTCTGAGAGCAGCCTCGGGGTGCTCCTATATTTCCTGGGCAGTGCAGTAGTAGATTGGAATGGAGGCCTTTGTCACTTTTATTTACTGCCTCACTGATTCCACAACAGCTTGTGCGCATGCATGAGCCTGCGCACTTGTGTGTGTGTTGCTGTTTGTGGGCACGTTAGAATGCGGAATGATTGCAGGTGTTTGAACTGCAATGAGGTGTGTCTCGGAGTATTGCCCCCTTATTTCTTTGGGCTCCTTTGAGCAGAACTGTGTTTGTATCGTTTGTTAGCCGAAAGTAGCTTTAATTCTGCATCACAGCTCCGGCATCTGCTGAGCATGCTGGGATTGTATGCCTTCACACTAGAACCAGTGGGTGTTGATACAAGGGTTTACAGACTGAAACACTGGTTGTCTGAAATCCTTCAACCCTAACGCGGCTGAACTACATTTTGGTGTGTGTGTGTGTGTGTGTGTGTGATTGTGTGTGACAGCAGTGGGAAATCTCCCTCTAGGACAGTGCCTGTCAGAGAGAGACAGACAGAAAGAAAAATATATAGAGTGAAAACCCAGGGGCACATCCCATAGCCCACTTCTCCCCGATGATACTGTTACCATGCCGACAGGCACTGTGCCAGGGGAGTATGTTTAGATGCCATTCAGTCAATTCTTGCCGTGTGTGTGTGTGTGTGTGTGTGTGTGTGTGTGTGTGTGTGTGTGTGTGGATTACCATGACGGCACAGATTAGGATTATGGTGTGACCCATTTCCTTTTTACAAAGAGTTGGCAACACAATCTGGCAATCTGTTCTGTCTGTCTGTATGTGTGTGTGTGTGTGTGTGTGTGTGCGCGCATTTACGCATTTAAATGAATATGTTTTAGAATGTACTTTGCTTTTGTCATCCTGTGTTGTTTGCAAGCAAGGGACATATGAAGACTAACAAAGGTGTTGGAACAACATGGCTGAGCCTTTGAACATTTATGTAAAAAATAGATGTTTTCCTTTTTGTACCATTATCTGACTATCTGGCAAAATATCAGATGTAAAGTTAAATGCCCATGATAAATCAAATCATTTGAATAAATTAAATAATTTACTTTATTGGAGACCAGATATTTTAAGTTGGCTGATGAAAGCATAACATTAAATGAGCTCAATCAAAAATAAAACCTAGATGACAAATATAAAGCAAACATGGCGCTGTGAAAAAGGATCATGCGAATTTGGTTGTTGTTCGTATTAAAAGATTCCTGTTTTGGCTGCCACCTCTAAAATGTCACATGTTACAGTGTCCTTGAACACACCAACAGGTAGCTGGGTTTTCACCAGAAAATTGTTTAGCAAATGAGATGCATTGATGCATCTCTCATGATCTTTTTTAATTAGTAGATGACGGTCTAAGTAATAGCAGCAGTCATTAGATACGTGATATTTGTTTGGGTGATTTCAGGATGTTTCATTTCAGGGCCCACTTCCTTTTAAAACACTGTGGGAAACCTTGTAGTTTTCTAAAATGGTCTTACTTGTAAATGCATCACCACTTAAACAGTCAAGTTTTGAGTTTCTGCAATATGATTTTTAATCTTTGTGCAATGAATAAAAACCAAAGGCTTCTCAGAAAGTCAGCAATCAATCTTAATATGGTATGCTTTTGAAAATGGTCCCTACTAATGATGGTTGTAGTCAATGGGCTAAAACATGCATGTAAAGCATAGGCTTAACATAAAAAAAAGGATATATTTTAATCAGAAAGCTCATTCACATTCCCATTCACGTTAAAGTACAATTTGGATGGTTTCTTCTGACCTTGCAGCTTGGCCACACATCGAGCACACACTGAGGACAGATGCACTGTGAAATTCAGCTCTCTCACTGAACTAGTCCTCTGCTCATCCTCTCCCTCATCTCCCAATCACTTCTTCCTCTTCTCTCTCTCTCTCCCTCCCTGCTTTCCTCACACCAGCTCTTCCTCTAAATAACAACTCTCCATTATCAGGACTATAGTCTCTTATTTGCTGTCTTCTCCCGCTCTGTGTTTGTGTGTGTGTGTGTGTGTGTGTGTGTGTGTGTGTGTGAATGTGTACGTTTGTGTATGAATGTTTAAGTGTTGTGCCCACTGTACTCTGGCCAGCCAAGACTGTTGCTAGGCTACGACAGGAAGTGTCCTGCATAGTAAATGTGTCTGGGGGGGGGGGTCTGTGTAATTGACTTGGCAAGGGCATGAACATGCACACAAACAAACTAAATTCAGACACGCCGTAGAAGCATTTCTTTTTTTGCTCACACACACGCAGAAGCTTTGGGTATCATGATATCCACAAGCAGGTTGTATTAATGCAGTGGCTGGCAGGTTGGTCTCGCCTAACTGAGGCTGCAAGCTGAGAATGATGAAGAGATGCTTCCCTCTGCAGCCTGTGGCGCTCGTGTGTCTGTGTGTGTGTGTGTTTGTCCCCATCAACATTCAGCAGTAGAAAAATCGTAAAACGGAATCGTTACACACACACACACACACACACACACACACACAACCTCCTTCACACACACACAACCTCCTTCACACACACACGTCCGTAGACATTGCCGCCAAGTACCCTGCATACCAAGTGCTTAACTGGCGTTTTACTTTAACTCGACAGATGCGATTAATCATAATTATGTGTTGATGATAATTGTTGGAATAAGTGTCAGCCTGACACCTCCCTCAGAGTGAACATGGAAGGGGACAGATGAGATGAGATAGCTCTGTAATATTGGACCTAAAATCTGTTCTGCATCTCCACCTACAGTATGAGCTTAATGATGAGTGGTTATCTGAATTAGAGCAGGATTACTCTTAGCTCCAAAAGTGAGGGATTTTAAAATGCTAAAAAGGGTTAAAATACTTAAGAATCATATAATTGTATGTACAAAGAGCACATGGGTTTTATACCAGTTCTGAAAAAAGTCGATTGACAGAAAATGAATCATTGAATACCTTTTGGATTTTGGAAAGTAGGTGGACAAAACAAGCTACTTTTAGATGTCACCTTTTGGCTCTGGGAACACGTGAGGAGCATTTTACAATATTTCTGGACATTTTATAGTGTAAATGATTTGAAATCTGCAGATTAAAAGCTGAAGCGATTAGTCATTAGTAATCAAGTGAAAAATAACCTTGGGGTTTAGGAAGCTGTGATTGAAATTTTTTATTATTTTCTGCCCAAGTCAGGTGAATAAAAATCCTAACTTGTAACTTGTACTGACACAGTCTTAGATTTAAACCTAACAAAGTATTTAGCTTTCGGTGTTTTTGGCCTGTAATCATCACATCTCCCTTGGACCACTTGTCACAAAATACTCAGAGTAAATGGAATATTTCCCCTGACTTATTTGATATCTAATCAGTGGTCTTTGAAACATCACACACAAAAAATGAAAAACAAATAGCTAAACAAATAGAGGAGCCTAAAGTCTTTTACCATTACAGAATGAACAATACCCATCACACATGCCATTATCCTTTGAAATGACAAATATACAGCAGATGTTCTTAAACAAAATGAAAGTAAAAGATCCTAGTTTAAGAAAACCCTATTTTCTTGGGTGGAACATTCGGAAAAAGACCTGCACTCCATTTTAAGAAACACTGACCTGCAGAGATGACGCCAAGTAATGACTTCACTGTGATGCGGCCGCCTGAAGGCTGATTGGAGATCAGTTTGGTATCAGTTTGCTGTCTCCAACACAGCGGGGCCATCCAAGCGGAACAAACATAGTCAATTTGGTCTGTTATCGCTCAAACACACCTGGACTGACGGCATCACAACTCCTTGTGTGTGTGACAGATGTTTTGCTATCATATTTGGTCAAAATACTTCTACAGGATTAAAGAGGGGAGAAAATGGTCTTTTGGGCATGTGAAGATAATTTCCCATACCTCATTTGAAATGTCATCGTGATAATTGAAGTAAAAGCACAGCATGCTCCCTATAATGGCAATTAGGAAGTATTAAATTAAAGCATTTCTGTTGTGGAGCTTTTTTCCAATCTTTAATCAAGAGTGTGGTCTTTCAGTTTGAGAGCATGATTTATTACTTTTATGTTCAGATTTTGTAATACTCTCCCTCAAAGCCCGTCTCCCGCACTCAAGTTGCACCTATTAATACAATAAAACAATATAATATATATATTCTTCCATTAAATACCAATTAACTAATTACTAATTAACTAATTGTAAATAAAGGCGTTGAAACCAAATAGTACATTTTCCAAAAATATGAATAAGTCAGAAACAATGTTATCAGTGATGACTAATGTAATATATTTTCATAGTTTCTGCATAAGGACAATGATGACAGAGTTTCAGGGTGGAATTCACATTATTTAGGATAGTAAAGTCAGCAGAATTAAGCGCCCCTGCATCACAGGTTCATCATAACAGACTTACTATAATAGCTTAATGTAATTTTAGCTTCATAGCACACCGACGGGAGTCCGGTGAGAGAAAAACGCTAGCGGGAGTCTAGCGGATCGATGGCCAACATGAACAGCCAAAGCCAAAGACCTCAAGCAAGTTTTTTATTAGAATGGTGCTATCTATTACTTCTTTCAAATTGAACTGATCATTGAAGTCATATTTATGGGAATACATCCATGATAATATCCTTGGCTTTCAAGTGTTGTGCGTTACGGCAACATTGCAAAATCTGAACATGAATCAATAAATCACGATCTCAAACTGAAAGATCACGCTCTTGATTAAAGACAGGGTAAAAGCCCCATGTTGTGTGTGCGCAAGTATTCAGTATGTGTGTTTGTTTTGCTCTGCGGACACTCTAAGGTCCATGTCAGTGCATTGTGGTTTGCATAAGGCACTAGATGCATTAGCAGAGGCAAAGTAACAGACTTGCAGCGAGTCCTCGGTTTGTGTCATATTTGCTTGTCGAGCTCAAAGCAGAATGCTGTTTTGTTGGCATTACAGCGTTCAGTTCAGTCATGTTCATGCAGGGGCCCGCTATTCACAGACTGCTGGTCTGAGCTGTGAGGCATGAGAGAGAAGGAGACAGAAAATACAAGGGACAGGGAAAAAGTAAGCGAGACATCTAGAGGGAGGACGGGAGAAATAATGAGAGGCATATAAAGAGGAGATTGTGGGAAGTTAAGAGGGTTAGAGAGAGAGAGAGAGAGGGAATCAGAGGGATAAGAGAGAGAGGCCGAGTGAGAAAGAGGGAGAGAATGCAGATCTAGGTCAGAGAGGCAAAGCAGTCAACAAACAAGTGGAGGAAGGGATGAACAGGCCCGTGAGGCTCAAAGCTTCTCGTTCTGAATGGGATGGATCAGGGAGAGAGTGGGCCATCCTTACGAGAAAGACAAAGAGAGAGAAGTCAGATGAGAAAATAATTTGAATATTGTGTGAAATCAGGAGGCAATAAGCTTATCTTAGCATAGCATAAAAACTGGAAGCCGGGGGAAACAGCTAGCTAACTAAGCTGAGTCTGTCCAAAGTTGAAACAATATGGCTAACAAAACCTCTAAAGACCACTAATTAAGATGTTGTATCTTCTTTTTTAAATCTGTACACAAACAGAAATGTAGAGTCAATCATTTGTGGGTTTACCTGGAGTTACATGCTGTTGTTTCTTCATGAACAAAAGCCGACAGCAGTGACTTTGTGGAGTGTTGTTGTCACCATGAGGTTGTTAAGCAACAACAGAATGGGCAGAAGGTTGGGCCGACAGATAAACTGTTGTTTGTGTTAATTATTGCGCTTTACAGGTGCCAGTAGACACATTTTGGAATATCAAAAGCCAGCTAGGTGTTTCCCTCTGTTTCAAGTCTTTATGCTAAGCTAGGCTAATCGCCTCCTGGCTCGATCTCCACACTGAAGACACAGAAAGTGGTATTGTTCTTATCATCAAACTCTCCACAAGAAAAAAAATAATTTCTCAAAATGTCAAACCTTTACTTTAATCTGTCAATTCCTTTTTCCATCATTGGATTGATTGTTTTGGTCTAGAATGTTGGACTACAGTGAAAAATGACCCTCACAAGTTCTCACAGCTTAACATAACGTCTTCAAATTGCTTGTTTTGTGTGACCGACAGTTGAAAACTAAACTGAATTCAATTTGCAATGATATGAAACAATAAAAAGCCAATCCTCGCATGTGAGAAGCTGGAATGAGCAAATATTTGGCATTTGTCTCTTGATAAATGACTGTTGATGAGACAATTAACTGACTGATTTCAGCATTACTCAATTTGGCATTTGCCATCCCAAATTGTTTTGATATCATTGTTACACACATTATCGGGTTGGCTGCTTTGGAAAGGCTATTTTAGTTGACATTCATATATGAAGAAGACCCACCCCCATCCCATCTTCAAATTTGCAAGTAAATTAACAGGGAGAGGACAAAGAAAGAGCGGCAGATGAAGATGAAGAGACAGTGCTAATTCCTTTCTGTTGCTCCTTTCACACTTAGTGATTTAATAAGACTAGATGACGTTGCTGCTCTATGAGGAAAGGAGAGATGGAGGGAGGGAGGTGGCTAAGAGTAATGAATCTTTATCCAGCTCTGATGATGGTCAATGTCCAATATCTATTTGACACATTCGCTCTCTTTCTCTCTCTCTCGCTCTCTCTCGTAGTAGCTCTCTAACTCCCTCAATCATTCCCTCTCCCTCCTTCTCCATGTCTCTGTGTGCACATGTGTGGGTGTTTGCAAGAGTTCTTCTGTCTGCGTGAGTTGTGGCAAAAAAAGGGAGATTCTTTTTCTATGTGTGTGCGTCTGTAAGCGCGTGTGTGTGAGAGTTTCTGGTTTTTAAGTGGCTGTAATTCCTTTGTTGGTCTCCAACAAAGCCAGTCCTTGTGCTTGTGGAATTGGGGCAGTCTGATCCTAATGAGAAATCCCTGTTCAATCTTTCCAGCTCTTTTACTTTCACAGAATCTGGACTGTGTGTGTGTGTGTGTGTGTGTGCGTGTGTGTGTGTGTGTGTGTCAGTGTGAGAGAGACAGAGAGAAAAAGAGAGACTGATCACAGCGTTCAACCATCCAGTGGTGCTTAGTTTGCATTGTGCGGTGCCGGATTGTGGCACAATGAATTATCATATTAAAAACCCTAACTTTCTTTTTAGCAATAAATCAGCGAGTTTAAAAGTTTCTTTAGTTCAATAGACACGGTTTAATGAGAAATTTACCTGGTGGCTTTAAATCTTTCTCAGTCAGAGACCTTCGCTGATGGAAACATATTGCCATTCATCTTGTGGGAACCCACCAAACGTGCCCCCTGCAGAGTTTTGTTCCTACTTACAAGATGATTGCACCCTCAAAATAAAACAAATTGTCGGGACTTTTAGAGTATGCAAGTGAAGCAGTTTGTTTACAATATGATAAGTGAATGTACCTGTAATATTATAATTTTTTTCTTGAATTCATTAAATTAGTTTTTAATTTGGTAAGCACCAGAGGACGTATTGAGTAAGAACATCTCTTTTTGGCTTTAATAGAGATTTAATCATTATGCTGACCACTAACCAGTGTAAAAGATCAAGTAAGCTATTAAGCTGCCTACATTATTTTGCACTTAATAACTGCATATATTGAATAACCTCCAACTCACAAGGAGTCTGTGAGTACAACTGATGTGTTAAAATAGAATGTGAAGCGGTGAGAATGACTAATGACCAGAGGCAGGGTGCAGAGACTATCCTGTTTCTGTAAAATCACTCCTGCAAGTGAATTGCAAAGCAATGAAACCACCAACTTTAAGCCATAATATGCTTCTGTTTTTATTGAAGCATTATTCTTAGGCACTCATTATCAGAAAGGCCCTTCGATTAAAGCCCTCAGGAGGCGCTTTAGAGCCAGACCATTAATGCCATCTGCTTTACAACAATTCCACCAGGAAAACAGTCCTGCCCTTGTTTTGTGTGTGTGTGTGCGTGTGTGTGTGTGTGTGTGTGTGTGTGTGTGTGTGTGTGTGTGTGTGTGTGTGTGTGTGTGTGTGTGTGTGTGTGTGTGTGTGTGTGTTTGTGTGTGTGTACGATCGTGTGCTTCAGTGAAACATTTAAATGAAATATAATGATGAAGGGAAGTTGAGTCCTTGAGAAGAGTCAGTGAGGAAAGTCTGGGGCTCCTTGAAAATGCTCCAGGAGTTCCTTGAGGAGGTTATAAAGGGACGTAGAGGTTCAGTATCAAACGTGCAAACAGGTTCAGAAGATTCAAAACGGTCGATCCCCCAAAAAATCCACACAGCCCATCTGCAGGCAGGGGGCGGGGCTACCGAGGGGCGGGGCCACGGGTGCATATCTGCAGGGGGCGGGGCTACCGAGGGGGCTGCAGTCTGGAAACACGACAGCTTCAGTTACAGACAGTGTCTGGTTTCTGATGGAGTTTGATGTTCACAAGACTTTGCAGAAACAGAGAGATGCATTCTGGGTAAGTGCTCAACTAAACTACTGTTTCTAAAAAACAACAGAAAACATGAAACTCCATCAGATCAGACTATTTGTTATGTGCGTGTATTTAAAGAGTATTTATGTAACTGTGTTTCAGAGTAGCAGCTCACACATATATGTACACACACACAAACACACAAACACACACACAAACACACGCACACACACACACACACACACACACACACACACACAGTGTGAACGTGGACCAGGTCTTCAGGTCTCAGCATGTCGACAGATTAACACAAAAAAACAGGAGATGAAGTCTGAGCTCCTCTTCATCGTGTGCAGAGAGAGTGTGTGTGTGTGTGTGTGTGTTGTGTGTGTGCGTGTGTTTGTGTGTGTGTTTGTGTGTGTGTGGGTGTGTGTGTGTGTTTATACAACAGGAGTTCTTCCTGTCGACTGTTACTGTTAATGAGGATCCAGAAAGTCTGTAAAACATCAGAAAACACTGTTTAATTAATTTCCTGTCCATTGACTAATTGTTGCAGCTGTAGTTTCGTTTAGTTTGTGGTGAAACTTTCAGACAGTTTAACTTTTAAACCAAAGTTTTATTTAAACATAAACTTTTTCCTCTCTCTCTCTCTGTCTCTCTCTCTCTCTCTCTCTCTGTCTCTCTCTCTGTCTCTCTCTCTCTGTCTCTCTCTCTGTCTCTCTCTCTGTCTCTCTCTGTCTCTCTCTCTCTCTCTCTCTCTCTGCCTGTCTCTCTGTCTCTCTCTCTCTCCCTCTCTCTCTCTCTCCCTCCCTCTGTCTCTCTCTCTCTCTCCCTCTCTCGCTCACACACCGTCAGGGACCATCAGGATTATAGCGCTTTAGACAGATAGAGACAGACAGGCAGATAGACAGATGGAGGCAGAGAGACAGACAGAGAGACAGACAGGGGGAGGCAGATGGAGGATCAGTGAGGAGTTTGATGTCCACACAGTGAATGCAGAGAAATCATCAGTTGCTTCACACAAACAAACAAACAGCGCCCTCTAATGTTTGCGGTCAGTCACACGCGACCTGCGCAGGTGTGAACACTGCAGCTGCAGCCTGTTACAGTCAGACGGCACCTGAACTCATCATCTGTGTTCCTGCTGACAGGTGTCTCACAGGCTGATCACACACACACACACACACACACACACACAGCGCCCCTAACACTCCCCCCGCCCCACGTGGATTCATCCGCCGCTGAAAATAGTCCCCAACAGAAACAAACTACAGTGAAACTTTACAGATGTTCAGCAGGAACCAATGGCCTGAGAGCCACAGACCGGAAGTAAGACAGGAAGTAAGACAGGAAGTGAAGACGTTTGTCATGAAGAGAAATATAGAACACAAACATTAAATTATAAAATATCTATATTAAATAAATATATAATGTATATAATCAGTCGTGATGAGATCTGATGGACAGATGACAAAGTGTAAAGAAAAACAGCTGGAAGGAAAAGAGCAGAATATTCTGTCAAACAGACGGTCACCTTCCCCCAGGCACGCACGCACGCACGCACACACACAC
>JAVQJD010094618.1:0-23746 GCA_036023655.1 Nannoperca australis | reverse complement strand
CACACACACACACACACCCACCCACCACAGCACACCCCCGCACACCACCCCACACACACACACACACACACACACACACACACACACACACACACACACACACACACACACACTTAAAGTGGTCCCAAGAGGGTTAAAGGGAAAAGAAAGATTTTCTGAATACTTTTAGCAATTTGTGTCTCTAAAAATCCTTAAAATGAAACAAGCTGAAAAGAAAGAAAAATCACTTACTCCAGTCTATAACCTGTGATGTATCATTTTAAGGTGTCACAAGCCTAAATGTTTTGAAAAATGATTCTTCAACTGTTTCATGATCAAACAATAATGGGAATTAAATATTTTATATCTATGCAGAAACAGTTATTATAGGCCACTTCATTCCAGATCTAGCTTTAGGTTCCAGTACATCTGTAGGAACAAAAGAAACTGGCCAAATGTAAAGCATTCCATAGGAATGCTAACCCTGTTAGACCAAATGGGAAGTGAAAAGATGTGACTCAGGGCAACCTTTTGCTGTTTACACTGATCAGAAAACAGCTGATCTGTGAAAAGAAAGGTGGTGAGACAGAATCAAGAGGCAGGTTAGGGTTAAGTGGAATGAGTGAGAGACTGAGAGGGAGGAAGAGATCAGCCAGCGCGCAAGAGGGGAAATAAATTGAAAAACCAGAGTAACACGGGGTCTAGCAGGAAGAAAAAAAGAAGCTGGTGGAAAAGGGAGACGCGGCATTGTGTTCAGAGCTGCTGTGTTTCTTTCGGTTCCACTCTTCAAAGGCACGCTTGCCCTGATGGCTTTACCATACGCTGCTCTGGGGGTTAGAGCTAGAGCACGGGACTGCACCATACCTGCAGGACTGGAACTGCAGGGAGTGGGGCTCTTGATGGCCTGGTCCGGGCTTAGAAGGCAGTTTCAGCTTGGCACTCTAGGTGAACCTGCACATATGCAGCACGCTGATGGGCTGTCTGCTGATGACACAGAGACTGAAAGACTGCTGGACCAAGCATGTTTAAAATAAGTCCAGTGAAGAGGTGACAAAGTGTGTCACAATGAGTTTGAAAATTTGCTGTCATAGAGCTTTCTGAGGACTCAGACTGCTTAACTGTCCCTGGAGGAATTGGATGCAACAGAGCGCGAACCCCCCTCAGATCACTTTACATACTGTTTTGAGTTCTTTTGAATTATTGCTGGATGTATTGGTTGTTATCTGTCAGATACTTTCATCTGTAAACATGACAGGATGTTTGCACTGAAATTTGAGGAAATAAAAACTATAATTATACTACAGCTATTATGCAAATTTTTCATTAAAAAAAGCCTCTAAGCCTCAAGCCTTTGATTGGATGTTTCCCACAACAACAGTTGAGTGACAGCTAAGCGCTTTGCTAGGACACCCACTGTCAGCTTATTTGGTGCACTACTGAGTGAAGTACCTCTTACTGTACCATAAACATTGAATAGCTATCAATCATTAGCGATTGAAATGATTTACATTTAGGAGGACCAACACACTGTTAAGTTTGTATCCAACTCAGAAAGCA
Source organism: Nannoperca australis (assembly GCA_036023655.1). Classification (NCBI taxonomy): domain Eukaryota; kingdom Metazoa; phylum Chordata; class Actinopteri; order Centrarchiformes; family Percichthyidae; genus Nannoperca; species Nannoperca australis. The sequence goes on along the minus strand of JAVQJD010094618.1, from coordinate 22,210 downwards.
GTAGCTAGTTAGCCTAGTTTACTAACGCCAGCACTGACATTAGTATTCTTAAATTTTATACCTGCTGAGTCACTCACTGCTGTGCTCATCTTATTTTACAGAATGGAGGGGGTTAACTAACATTAGCTGTCTTTCTCTCATCGGCCCAGTTGGGGTGATGGCAAATGGCATAAGATGTCATAAGTCCTACAGGTCAGGTTGTTGTACATTTCTTTGTGACTAGAAATCAGAGACAGTGAATGGGATGGGACCACAGGCTGGAAACAAACACGTGTTCTGGATTCAGCAATTATCATTTGCCACCATAAACTACTGAAACAGCAGAACAGCTGTAGCAGCTAAACGTGGGTGTGTTTTATTGCTTATCAATTCAACTTAATTACAAGAGGTACAATGTGTTATTTCTTCTTACAAACTTAAATAGTTTCACTTTAAAGTAATTTAAATGTTTTCAGTCTAATTGAACATCTTACATACAAATGTGTAGTGTACTTTTATGTTTTATTTCAGCACAAGCTCTGTGTGCTGTTGCTGAGAATTTAATGTTTGCTAAATGCTTTGTGACTTATTTTTCAAGAGCTAAATAAATAAAAATGATGAGAATAAAATAAAAGACAGTGGTGATGACAATGATGATATGCAGTATCCTGCACACTCTTGACCTTTGACCCCTGCATGGTGGTGTGATCCACAGGAAACTGAGGTATAACATTGGCCCTAAATCCATCACAACGACTGCCTCCTTTATACTACAGGCATATTTTAAATCATGCCCTATCACTCGTCTGTATTTAGGCTGCACTAGAGCCACAGTGGAATGCTCTGTGGTGGGACTGGGGTGCCTGACGAGTATGGGAGGTTCGCAAGGCAGTAGCGCTACAGTTTAGCGGGGGAAGACAAGGCTGTCAATCGGAGGCATTATCTCCACTCCGCCCTGTTGGCAGGCCTATCACCCCAGGGTGGCGACAGAGAAGGTCGCTCATATCTGAGAAAGGCTGATAACCCCGAGGACCCACAGAGCAGAGACGCTCTCTGTCCAGCTAGATGGACTGACAGCACATTCACTCTTCTATACACACCTTCTCATCTTTCTCCTCTTCAGTGTAGGAACACTCAAACTGAATGGAAGTCTATGCCAAATGATACGGTTTTAAAAGGTTCATACCAATATCAATATTGAAATATTGGCAAAACTGTGGATTATGTTCATTTTTTTCTTTCTACATTATCTGTGCATGGAAACTACAGTATGCTTACAGTTATGAATAGATTATGATAATGGCAAATGGTCATTAAAGTGCAGTTAAAGTTAAGCAACTAAAACATTTATTGTAGAAGTCGGACATGCTACACACCCATCCACCACCTCAACTTCCAAACCTAACATAGTCTCCCTGAAAAAATCTGTCATGTCAGTCTGAATACAACCTTGTAAGAGGGGATGCTCTCATATCAAAGATGGATATGCTTGTTGGCTGTCACATCCAGAGCCTATTGAGGCAATGCAAAGTAAGGTTTGATCCAATTGTAATGCGTTCCATAAACCTTTGAAGCATCTCCAAAGTCCTGTCCTAATAGTGAGATTTGGCATGAATCAGCTGTGAACAACAGCATCATGAGTAGATTTCTAGCTAGACAGCTTTGGAGTTGGTGGAAGGCATACTTTTTTACTTTTAAAAGAGTTGGTCTTGCGTCCAGTTATTAGCCATTCTAGTGGCATGGCAATGTTGTTGGATTGTTCTCTCGGTCGGTCCACCACTTGGGTCCAGACTGTCTCAACAACTACTGGATGGATTTCCATGAATTCTTGTACAGACAATCACAATATCGAAAGTATAAATCGCATTGTTGATGAGTTCTTCTTTAGCACCACTAGCAGCTCAAAGTTTAACTTATCTCAATATCTAAGAAAGAAAAGTGCCCAAAAAGGGTTGGTATACTGTCTATTCTTGTTGAAATAGGTAGGTATGTTGTTTTGGACGAAAAACGTCAAATTTGTCCAAATGTTAAAATGATTAAAGTTGAAGAAGGTCCAAGTCTTTCTTCACCCAACCGATTTGTTCTAATTTGGACAGTGAACTCTCTTCACCTTCCCAAAGCATGTTGTGGGACCCTCTGCATGTGTTTGTGCTTATCAGCAGACTGAAATAGCTAACAAGGAGCTCAGTCTGACACCTGACCTGTCTGACCTCAGAGCTAATGCTAAGAGCTAAGAGGCTGGTGTGCTGGATGTTTTGGGAAAATTGATTTATTTATTGAACACTTTAGCCACTCTGAATCATCAAGTCCTGATATGACTGATCTAAAATTATCTGGAAAACACAGCAAATATTTTATTTGCAAACTAATTCAAAGCAAACAAATTAAATGGTTATGGTTATTAATCAAACACAAATTCTCACAAAATGTTACAAAGTTATTGAGATTTTTTAGCTACATCCACACTACTACAATTTTTACATCTAGCTAAAGCAAAGATGTTTTAAAATGCTGCTGACCTGTTTTAGTTTGCATTTTAGGACGGGTGAAAACAAAGGCCTTTGAAAACGATGACACAGACACACACCTTCACTTACCTTCTGTGATTTCATCCTTCTTGTGTGGGTACTCCTTTCCTATTGCCATGGCTTTTCCCAGCGATGGATAACGCTTCCGTTACCGCTCTAATGTTGATGTATTTGCTTTGTGGCGACTTCCACCGCGTTGACGGTCTTCTGCTCATGTGTTACTTTCAGTAACAGTTCCACCTGGTTGTTAGTTCAAGCAGAGGTATCTCTGGTCTTCATTTTTGCTGTTCTCAGTCTTACTTCTCTTCCTGTTCTCTTCCTGTCCATGCCGCTTTTGTTGTTTTTTCCTCTCAGCTCACAGGTGTCTGATTTATCTCCTTACCCTAACCCTTACACCTTCCTTTACTAAAAAATACTTGTACACACTTTTTAAGATAATGAGTAGCAACACAAGTATCAACACAAAATAGTTGCATCTTTAATACCAGAAACTGTTTAGGAACACTAGATACATAGACTAGATATCCAGCGTACATTGTTTGTGTGTAAGTGTAAGATAATGTGAAGCATTAAAGTATAATGTCCATGGGTACATTTGTGTGTTGCAGTTGTTGTCTTCAGTATGAACAGATACAATTTCTTAAATTGGCATCGTCCCCCTTTTAGAAAACTCTGAGACAGACAGAAGCAGAGGTAAATAGGTTGGTAGGTTTTAGCTTTAGTGTGTGTGTGTGTGTGTGTGTGTGTGTGTGAGTGAGCACATGCATGTGTGTGTGTGTGTGTGTGTGTGTGTGTTTGTGTGTGTTGGGTGTGGGAGCAAGCTGTACCAGTCGATACATCTGATGTGAGATGAGCTGGCTGTCTGACAGGAGCTGTCACTGGAATAGCAGGGGGGTCCTTATCAATCAACCCCCCCAGCCGCCAATCAAATCCCCTCACCATGGCAACCAGGGCCCTGTTATCTACACAGCTGTGCTCTCTCTCTCTCGCTCTCTCACTCCCTGAATTTGGACCTAAAAGAGACGAAACAACCAACATGGAGAATGATCCAATTAACAAATGATTCAGAGGAGGATCATCCTTCTGGGTAGAAAAGCTGCAGAAACTAAATGTAGAACATGATGGGAAAGCCTCCCTCTGGGACTTGCATAGCAAATGTGCAGAGGTGAGAAACTGTACCTCCACTAAGTAAGAATCACAATAAAATATCTTCAGTTTTACCTTAATAGGTAATTGATTAAACTTCATCATTTCGGAAGTGATGGACTGTATTAGAGCTGAGGCTAACATTAGAATACACAAATCAAATGTATAAACACTATAAAATAAAAAATGCTTTAACTCTATTTGCTGATGAAGACCATGAGACGTGACCAAAAAAAACTAGCAAGCAGACCTGCAGTGAAGGTGATGTGTCACTGATGCAGCAGATACAGAATTTACAAAAGATACAGCAATGCAAGTGAAGGCAGACATACAGCACAGTAAAAGTAGAAGTGACCACAATGACGTGCTTACAACACTTTGCATAAGCACATAGGCTAAAGTAGTCAGTACATCCACCATCACCTGCTGTTGGTCAGCGGTGTCACAGAACATGATGTATTCTTTGGATTGTGTCTTCTGGTTTCTGTCCTTTTTGAAGTGATACATAGTCTCCCCCACGATTTGCAAGCTTCAATATTAATCAAAAACAATTGAAAGCCTGAATGTACAAAATACCCTTTCTATATGAATTTGGAAGCTTCATGCTATAGATTGTCAATTTCACACCTGAAACCCAAAGCAAGAGCTGCAGTTTGAAATGTGGTAGTGGGCGTGTTTCCATCCACCTGTTTTCATGCATGTTTTAAACTTGTGCATAGAAGAACCTGGGTAGTAACTAAAAACTAGAAAAATCACAAGAACGTTTTGTACACTCAGGTGAACACAGGTGAAAACATGACATATCTATAAAAGTAAAATGCGACGTGGAAACAGACATGATGCATGTGACTTTAATGAAAAGGAGCTTCTGCTCCACTGAAGATACTGAAAATAGAAAAAGACAAAAACATCACATCTGTGTGGAGCGATGAGGATACTCTAACCTTTCTCAAATAAAAACGTGAAACAAACATGCATGAATCAGTTGCCAGTATGTAAAGTTATTGGGTTTTCCTTGGCCTTGCCAATAAATTGTTAATACAACTTCAAATAACCTACAGTGAATAACACACCAAGGTGATAACCCTTGTTAGGGGTTTTAAACAAAGGGGTAGAGCAATATGGTCTTCTGTTTCTCTTTTTGCTTGTCTCTCATTCTTTTCTGTCAAAAACACACACCCATACACACAGTGATGCACACTGACATACTGCACTGCAGTCACAGAAGGAGAAAGGCAACCTGTGGGCTTTGTTTAACAGTAGCAGAATGAATATGTAAAGAAGAGCTCATAAATAGAGAGCTGAAAGACACCCAGCTGAGGCTGCTCTGAGCCGGCCTCTAGCCACACACACACACACACACACACACACATACACACATACACACACCACATACTGCACACTCTTTTGAGGCAAAGACAAGCAGCACTCAATCAAAGGTCTGTAAGGGAAATAGTTGTTAACAGATCAATCACCTGTAGGATGAGACCAACAGAAGAACAATCCATCTATCGTTGAAGCTGTATGCTAATGAGGGGAGTCACTGCATCACTGCTAACAAACTTCAGCTGCTGCTGCTCAGATATTTGCGAAAAAGATGCGAACCCTAAAGCTTTGCTTGCAAATCTAAAAGTTGTGCTTCTGGTTCCGCTGTATTCCGTGTGCGGGACGTACGCTGAAAGATGAATGACATGTTTCTATTGGCCAGTTTTGATCGGAGTGACAGCGTGGCAATATGCCAAGGGGATGATTCTGTAACGAACTTAAAAAAAGAACAAACTTAACAAAATGACTGTAAAATGAATATTCTGTTCACCATATCATCGTCATAATATCATGTGGGTGTTATTTATGCTGGACCTTTCTGCCTGTTGCATCTCTGACGGCATTATGGGGTCATAGAGTGTGCAGCCTTCTTCATTGCCAAACCACTGATGTAGGTTTCGGGGGCAGGGCAGGGTGTCATAGGTTGCCTTGAGAAGAAAGATCTTCCACAGGTCGGCCCAGCCAACTGACCTAAGAGTGCTCCACACCTGTACTTCCGAAAGGCCCTTGTTTTTATATGGTCTGTAGTGATTGCAGTTGTTTTCATGTAATCCTTTCAGGTCCATCTTTCAGCCCGCCTCTCTGAGGGTCTTTGGGTTCCATCCTCATATTTGTCTTTGTAGTTAGTGGAGGATGTCTCTTGGCTGGGAGATGAGTGGCTTGAGTAACCAGCTGCTCACTCCCATTGCAGTCTTTCCTGGATGCCAACTGCCCTTTCACAGTAGTTGCTGGATAACCAGGCATGGACATTTCTGCCTGTCACACCTTCAACAGCACCATGGGGTCAGCTGCAGGGTCATCAGCCACTGCACCTTACAGTAGTACACACTGCCTCAGGGTCTTTATGCAAGTTGCTGTCCAGTATTATCCTTAGTTGCATTCAACAGTGGAACATCACCTACTGTAGGCTATGAAATCAACTCTGTCTGTTAAATGATTGCCTCTCATATTGGACACTGCTTTGCCCCGAACTTCATGTTAAGTTTCGGGTCCATCCCTTTGTAAGAAGCGTGCATTAATCTGTAACTCTTTTGGTGCAACTGTAAAGTTTAGACCATTATGCCCTTACATAAAGCTTCAGTTTTATGTTTAGTGAATCAGTTAAGATGCATTCATTCATCTGTCCTTATCAACAATAGCATCTAATTTGGTTTCTCTCTCCCATACCCGTCTCTGTTTCTTGCATAGAAAGAGTAGACCACAGTTCGGTCACAACAACAAACTCCATCCGCTGAGGAAAGCCATGAGAGAGCGCCATAAGAAATTTTGTGAGTGGACTTTGAGTTAAAATTATATTTACAAATATACAAAACAATTGAACTCATGCAAGGAGGAACTGACCACACTTTATAATTTATTAAACTTTAATGTTCTGTTCCTGTGTGACGTTTATGTATGCTTTGTGCAGCATGGCCCCAGTGAGCCAGCACAGTGGAATTGTGAATGGGTGCAAGAGTATCTGTGAACGCTAATGACAATGTCAAAGAGAGAGAGAAAGAAATAGCAGAGAGTTTGTGTGTGGATGAGAGTGAGAGCGAGGAGAGACACAGAGCATAGAATACATAGCTAAATAGATGTATGTATGTGTGTGTGGCCATGTGTTTGTGTTAAACTTCAGCCACTCTGTGCTGTTTGTCTCCAGTCTGTGGAGCCCTGCCAGTCTCTGTGGATTCCTTCTTCTCTTTATCCTTCCATCTCCCTCCACTCCTCCTCTGTCTCTCACTCATCTCATCACCTCCTCTGCTACTCTGTCTCTTGAGCAATTGGAGATATGAAGCTCTTTTTTCACATCTCCACATCAACATTGATTCTATGAATTTGAATTACAACCACTGTGCATCAGAAAAAATATGTTTTGAGGAAAATAAATGCTGTCTAATTCATATTTTTCATTGGTGTGTCTATCAGAATTTTTATATTGACCTGGATTTTACTCCCCAGGGTCAAGCTCCAAAAACAGACCCTACCTGCTTTATCCCTCAAACTCCACATCCTTAGTTTGTAACCCATGACGTGTGTCATACATTAGTACTCTCTGAATCCAAGCTGCACTGACCTTGATGACATCACTATGACATCACTGGGGGTATACATCTCAGACTTGACAAAGCTCTTCCACAGATGACATTATCCAACTGTTTAGTAGTAAGTAGTGCTCCTCATGACAAGCAAACTGACTTTTATATTTCAAATATTATGAACATTTATATCTATATATCTAAGATACACATATCTCTGAATGTCCACATGTAGCATCTCAGACAAACAGTATGAATTCACACCACTTGCTTTTCAACAATAATCTTAAAGTAAAGGAAACAACTCACAGATTATGTTGGATTTGGAAACTATTATAACAGCAGAAAAATACAACAAGCAAAGCACATCTTACAGAATATTTTTCTCTCCTTTATCTTTCCATTCATACTCTCTCCTGCTCTCATTCTCTTCCTACCCATCCTTCCAGGTCCCACCAGTTATTACTGTGGCCTGCTAGCCACTTCCGATGCTGTAATCATCATAGCTGTGGTGTCCCGGCTCATTACACGAGGGCTGTGCTGTGATTTGGACAAATTGTGAGGAGATGTCTTTGCTTCTCCAAGGGTAAAAAACACTGGTTGGGACACATGGAGCTGGATCAGGAAAAAAGAATGTGTACTAGAAATGGACAGGAAATATTCTCTTTGTCAGTGAAAGATAGAGAATGTGTTACTTACATTTTGTGGTTGTTGCAGAGAAGACATAAGTCATGCAAACATGGTGAGCCATACAGTTCTTACTGAATAGTCTGACAGAACTCTGCAGTGTTAAATACATTCATACTGCCATTTAATATGAGCGTCTGCAGCATGTTTTAAAAGCTGCATTTCTGTGTTCTGCCTCCTCAGTTGCAGATAAGACACCATTGCTGGCAGTTACAGCTAAATAAAATTCCATATGAACTCTAAGACAGTTGATCTAGCTAACTAAAAAGGAGATATGCTGTTTCACTTGTTAAACTGACACACATATGTAGTGGAAAAGAGCTATCAGACTCCGGTCATTTTAGACAGGAACATTTTTGATTATTGTTGATTATTTAGACCTCAAAGGAGTCTGTCTTACAATGAAACCAAATGTGCTAAGATTTGTTTGAAGAAGCATAGTTTCTCCCTGCATTAGCATGAAAAGGCATACCATACTGCATGTCTGCTCTCAACACCTCTATGCTTTTGTTTATTGCTGACAAGACTTGCAAGTCTTTGACTGAGACTTCATATCAGTTTCAAATACACAAGACATCTGCAGGTGCATACTGACTCAACCAGTCTGCTGGAAGATCCTACACATTTCATGGCTTAGAATGTTGGTACACAAATCACTTTGGAAAGAGAGTCTAGTCATTTACTTCACAAACAAATAAGCCAACGCTTGTATTAAATTGTTGTGGCCTTCAAAGAATATTACATCCTAGTCATCACAATATGGTGTCTAAAGCTAGGCCAGGTGTCCTTTGCACTGTTGGCCACCTGTCTGTATTCTGAAAGCTTATCCTGGAGTTTGGTTTCCACATCTGACATAACACATTTTTCACTGGCTACATAGGATGGGACCTCATACAGAGTGCAAAACAAGTGTTCAGTGAGACAGATTCCAGGGCTAAAAGATGACCTAGGTCAGCCTCACAGATCAGAGCTGTATTTTCCCAGGCCAGGTCCAGAATGTGGCCGCTGCTGAAATCACAGGTTACAGATGGTCAGTTTGTGCTGGGCTCTACGTGGACAGAGCTCCACCCAGCAAGGTTGGACACACCTCTGACCACAGTTCCTCTGGCCAAGCACAGTCAAATCTAGGCGTTATCACCTTGGCTGAGCTCCCCCACAGACCAAATGCTACTGTGAAGTATTAATTAATGCAAAAGAGTTCATATTTGACTCGTGAACCTGAAATCTTCTTTGAAAACGTATCCTATTAATGTTGTCTATTAAACTGAATAGATATTCAAATGAATGTTTGTCAGTATGTTCCAGAAGTTAAGCTGTCGTGAAGTGCTGCAGAAAATTTATTTGGTGCATCCATTGTTTCCAATTTCCCAGAATGACCTGCATCCTGACTCAATAATGGTAATTTGTATGTATTTTGTAATGTAATTTTGAATGAGGTTTTCTGAGTCTCAGAACAGAAGTCTAGGATTCACTTTGACTCTCTATAGGAAGAAGCTCTGTCATTGTGAGAGCTGGACTGTCAAACTCTGCTTTAGCGTTGACGTAATGTCCTGATGCGTTATCATGACATCATTATACAGCCAGTTTTCCAAAGGAATTAAAAGATTTTACCACCAAACAGCTGATGATGAATTTTCCATTCATTAAGCACAAGTTAACCCTACCTACTCAAAAGTCTAAGCCATCTAATCAACAAAGCACAGTTCGGATCTATTCTGGACAATTAGCTCAAACATGCACTTCTAGTAACTTAACTACTATTGACATCCAATCAAACTGCAATTCAGCTCTCCAAAACCCAAGAAGCAGATTGTATTTTTACACCCTGGCTCAACTCAGCCAATCACAGAAGCCTCTGAAAAAAACTTTGTGCTTCGTGTATTAGTGACCATAAAGAGCCTGTATAGGACCCAATAGACCTACTGTGGGTTTCCAGGAACCAAACACAGGGGCCACAACTGGGAAACAGTTGTATTGTTATTCGTAGAGGCAGACACTCTCCCTTTTGAGCGCTGTTGGGGGATCCACCATTACAGGTAGTTGTGAACTGTCGCTACTTGTTGAAATGATGGCCTAGTACACAAAGACCTGCTGCAGGATACAATGACTTCAAATAGGTTTCAAGGTAAACTGCCTCTGCACAATAGAAGGGCCTGGGCCGGTCAGGTCACAGACACTGAGGGCCACCTTGTGTATTGAGCCGTGTATTGGTGATTTGTGGTTTTCGTGGTTTTGAGAGTTGCAAATGAACAGAGTAATAACATGTCTGTGCCATGTTTGACAGTGAAAGGACAGTGAATGGAGGAGGGTCAGGGTGATGTTGTTGTGATGCTGCAGAGCAATAATGTTGTGATCAAACAGACGGAAGCTGCCCGGGAGCCCGGCCCAGTCTGAGGGTCTTGACAAGCTCACAGTTTGAGTGAACTTTAAAGAAGCTGTTATTTCCACACATGTCCGACTTCCACCTGCTATTTTCTTCTAGTGCTGCATCATGAGGCAGCAAGCGGCTCTGAGTGCATCACTAGTGTCCTCTAGTGGCAGATTCTGTTAAATGCAGTCCAACAGAAACCAACAAAACCCTTATTAATATAATTACGTCACTACATCTGAACACATAGAACAGCATCTATACAGTGCAAGGTTTGTGTTTATGAGTACAAGTGAGTGTAATAATTTACAACAAGCACAATAATTAATAATAATACAAATGAAATAATAGGCATTATGTTACATCACCACCACAGAGGGTACAACTCTACAACCCCTATTTTCTGGCCTACATTATTAGCACATTAGACATTCAAAACAATAAGAATAAAAACAATTAATATAAAATAAAATGGCATTTTAAAATGAGATAGAATGAAATGAGATAGATTAAATGAAATAAAATGAAATAGAATACAGTTACAGTGCAGTAAAAAGATGTAAGTTGCAAATGCGCAGGAGAACAGAGATTTTAATTTTGTTTTGAAAGTGGCTTAAGTCGTAGGGCATTTGAGATCTAGAGGAAGTTGGTTCTATCTGTGTGCAGCATAATAGCTAAGAGCTGTTTTACCCTGTTTGGTTTTGACTCGAGGGTCTACCAGCCTCCTAAAGATCTAAGTGCCCTGCTGGGTTTATATTCTTCAAGAAGATCAGAGATGTATAGTGGCCCGAGAATGTTCAGCTATTCATAAACTAGAAGCAGCACTTAATCATTAATAAAAATGTTAATAGCAGTGTAATAGCAATACTAATAATGAGAGCAGTAACAATAATAGCAACAACGGCAGTTGAGACTCTACAGTGGAATACCTGCAGAAATGATGGCATGAATCTAGTCAGGTCTAATTGTTGCTCTTTTTTTTAGATGATGAAATGCTTTTGGGAGGCTTTAGTCTTCACGATAAATATTCTACAAGGTAGTAATTAGTAGATTCAGACTAAAATTGTATAATGAACAAATGACGGGAAGAAATTGAAATATTTTTCCAGATGGACCTCTAGTTCAACCCTGCTGTGGGGAGCTGGACGTCAGAGGCTTTGATTAAAAGTTTTGATTAAAAGATTCTGGCCACAACATTTAAAAAAAATCATAATTTGATGCTTTTATATGTTTCTATTGTCTATATTTTCATATGCCAACTGTGCTTATAGCACATTTCACATGCAGAGTCCCAGCAGGGATGCAATGAGTGTAATGTGTGGTGAACAAACAAATGTACAATGCAAATGTGCAGTTCTGCAGTTTGGTCCTATTTATCCTCTCGCCTGTCAGAAACAGCACCTGTGCTGACAAAACTTGTTAAAGTGATTATATATGAAATCCCTTTTCATCCTAATTTAAATCTGTAAATGTTACAACACATTTGCTGTTTTGACAAACTCTCTGTGCTACAGCAAAATGACAAGACATGTCCTTGAATGCACACCAGTTTGGTTAGGACACTATTAAATGGTTAATCATTAACCTTTGACCCTGACAATAGCCTTACATTTCCACTTACACCACACACACACTGCTCATCCACATCAAAGGCAACAGGTGGAAAAACGCCCTAACACATACACAATGAGGAATGAAAGCCTGCAATCAACATGTGACTGCCTTTAATGATGTGGGAGAATAAACATGCGAGTAGCAGAGCGGTCAGCAGAAACCAGCTCAGCTCCAGAAACAGCTCAGATGCTTATTGGCCTGCCACGTTAGCATACAAGAATCTGTGGCCATGTCTGTAGCCCCGGGGCAAGGCAGTGTTGATTTACATATAAAACAGGCCCAGGACCCCCCTGTCATATGATGAGGATGTGGAAGTCTTTGAACCATTTTACACTACTTACTATTTTACAGAATGTTTGATTCCATGACTGCTCAGTGATGCGTTTGTTTGCTTCATTTTGGTTTGGTACATTTAAACACTTAAATTCTGTCTCCATCAATACAAAATCATGTTATGCAGCAAGGCACTGTTCACACGCACATAACTTAATAAATTATAGTGGACATGCACAAGTCTCAGAAGACACAAAATATGGCAGTTAGATTTTTTGATAAATTCAACTATACTTTAAAAACATTTGTCAGAGCTTTGAATACTTGACATAATGTCATATGATATCACTAAAGATAAAAAATGAAATCCTGTAAGTTTGGAGCAGTTTCTTTTAGTTTTTGGTTGTTGGTTATTGAAAGATATTTAAATGTTTTAATAGCTCACACGTTTGTTGATTCTGTGTTTTATTTTTGTTAAAATAAGAAGTCATAGGTCCCCTACTATTCATCAAGTTGCTAATCCACCTTTTGTGTCCTGTGATGATCTGAGCTGCATTCAGGCAGTAGGGGGGTTACACAAATACGGGTGGTCAACAAAACAATTAAACCAGACAAAACATTTTCTGGAATGTGATGTCATGGAACGCTGCATTGGCCAATCACACGTGCAAATCCAAATTCCTAGTTGATTACTTTGTGAGCTCTGTATTTCTTCTGTTTAGCTCAAGATCCTGGTGGCGACAGATAACATAGTTGTTGTTGTGATCACTTTTCATAGTACAGTTGTAAAGTCCTGTTGGACATTATTTCAAATTAGATCATATCTGTTCTGCTACTCAAACTGGACTTTCTGGATTATATTTCATCGTCTCTGGTTGAACGCAGGGATGTTTTCACTCTGAACCCCTGAATTACTGTTTCAGAAACTGGTGGTCTGTTCTGGAAGCATGTCTGTAGAAGATTTATGAAACATCTATAATACAAATGTCTAAACTGTAAATTTAATAAAAATCAGACACACCCTAATTCTTTCCCATATTACAGTAAATCATCAGTATTAGATTACAAACTATGTTTTTCTAACATTAATTCCTCGATACAAGCAGGCAATGATTAGAAAGGCCTGGTGCTGAGCTTACTCCTTGTCTACACTGATGCAGAGTGAAAGCAGCACGATCAGCAGCTGCAGTCCTCCATGTTACTGTGTTCATCTATAATACTGTCGTCACCAAAGCCACTTTCAACACACTGCTAGCTTCATTTAGCTGTGAAACTAATACCTTGTACATGCTAATGCCTTATACAAGTTCCTTATGGCTTCATTCAGACATGGCAGCATAGTTACAGAAAGAGATACATGCTCGTGCAATATTTGGCACGAGAGAGAGAGAGAGGAAATAGTTGATCAATGAGCAAAGTTAGTAGATGATAACTCTCCTCTCTTCCACCCTCTTTCAGTAAAAGCTGAAGCTGAAGCTCCACAACCAGCTGCCATGTCCAGGTGGAGGCACAAATGTGCAGCAGGGGATTGCAGCATACTCAGGGAGGGTGTCCCTCAAGCAGGACAGCTCATCAAGCCCACCACTCAAAAAAAATGTTAAGAAGCATTTATCTAAGGCTACGTATACACAAAGCCATTTTCACTTTGTCTCTATTATTGTTTCCATGTTGTTTTTATAGAGACCTCTCCCCACAGTGAAAGTGAGGTGAACTGTTGTGTTGTTAACTTTACTGCCAGCTATGTACACCTTGTAGACACTGAAACACCAAGCTGCTGGTTTAACATTTACACCCTGCAGTATACAGAAGGCTGAAACTGAGAGGAAAATGATTTAACTGGCTGAGCCCTCAGTCACAGGTTCCCATTTTGGCACGTGACCCTTTATTTTCAAGCCATGCCTACTCGTGAACCCTCACTATGAGGATCACTTCTCAGCTTGATTCATTTCATTCATTTTCAAAGACCTAAATAGACCACCTGCAGTTATTATTAGTTTTGATTTTATTATATTGCTATTAGTATTATTTTTTATTAATATTACCATCAATAACATTACCACTAGTATTACTTTACATCTCTTTGTAGAACTGTACTGTACTACTGTATGTTCTCCTTCCTCCTGCTCTCTTTCTCTTCCCCCCACCCTCTTCAACCCAACTGCTCGAGGCAGATGACCGCCCACCCAGAGCCTAGTCCTGCTCGAGGGCTCTACCGGTTCACCTTACCACTGTCTCTGGTTTTTACTCATGGTGGAACTGTTGGGTCTCTAAATATATGGTCACCCTAGACCTGCTCTTTGTAAAAAAGTGCCCTTTTTTTAATAAAACATTTTTTTGGGGGCATAACATGATCAAGTAGAGGTTGAAGTGATCTATGAGCTGAGTGCAGCTTCACTCATGAGTGATGATGAGATGGATGAGAGACTCCCATTCCCCCCCACTACAGCTGTCTGTGTGGCAGCACGGTGCTAAAGCACAAAGAAAATGCCGGCCCAGTCGTCAGACACTCTGTCACAAAACACTTACAGCCTGTAGCAGAGAAGTGCCACATTCATCAACTATCTGCCAGAGCATTTACACACCCACCACCAACAGCTCTGACAAAGAGACATGCAATGAAAACCTGACTGTAACGTGAGGAGGTAGATGAGCCAAACTACATTATTAGAGAGTAAAGGTGGAAATGTAGAATACAGAAGAGTGATTTCCTTATTTCAGAGATGAAAAGTAGTCTGAGCTCTTTTAAAAGAAGATGTGAAGCTATACTAGCTGCATCACCATGCAGCAACTGAAAATGTCCAGTCAGGGAGCTTTCACTACAATTATACATTGAAAAATGCACATTTCCTTCACCTCTGAGTGAGCATGTCATAAATCTGAAAAGGCACAATTTTCTCTCCTTTTTGGGCCTCTGTCCACATTAAGCCAGCATTTATCACATCCAACAAAATGTCTTAAAAACACTATCCAGAGTGGGCACATATTTTAACCCCAGTGATGCCTTTTAGTACAAGGAAAACTGGGCTTTAGGAAAACAACGAGGTGTACCTGCTCAGACACGTCAGGGCAGTGTGGCAATCAAGTGAATTACCTGTATACGTTATCACTTTAAATGTCAATATAGCTGTTGTCATTACAGAAAACGGTTACTTTATTTTGTCAGTGATTTGATTGACATCTCAGTGTAGTGGCACAGAAATGACTCTTTATGATAAAATGATTATTTTATTTTATTTACAGTAGTTACCCAGACAACAGAAACAGGAAAAGGTTTAAATGTGAACAGCTGAATGGTGCGTGCATTAAAACACAGTCCAGGTGATCACAGAGAGCAGAAGGGGACAGAAAGCACCTCTTTTAAAAATCTGGTTTGTCTGTGCATTCTGTTGGTGTTTCACAACTAACACGGAGCCTTTAGAGTAAGGTGAGCTGTGGTGTGGATAAGGCAACTGATCTTTTTGTTAACACTGACAGCTCCTCCTGCAGGATGTCTGGCATATACCACTCTCTGAACCTGTGCAGGATAGAACGTACCATCCATGGGTGGGGCAGATGGCCTGATGGTCTGCGGCAGTCAAACAGGTGGTGATGCTGCAAATCTGAATAGTTCCCCCAAGGGGTTGAAGCAACACTACTGCAGCATCTACATCATATTCTTTCTGTGTTTGTCTTTTTAAACCTTCAGACATGAATTTGCCTAACATGTTCTACAGTGTAAACGTGTTATTTGTGAGGTTTTTGTATCTCAGTCTGATTTGGTTTATTGTAGCCCTGTCTTTGCCCCACTGCTCTTCCTCTCTGGTTTAATCAGCTGTTAGAGGCTAGTGGAGCTGTCGCTGCTGGATCATCCATCTAGTTTTATTACTCATTGACATTGCCGCAACTCTATCTGTCACCAGCCTTGTTCCGTGATAACAGACATTTGTCACTGTCCATGTGCCTCCCTGCTGTAATGCCATCAGCACCAGTGACAGCGACTTGGCAAGGGACACACACACACACACACACACACACACACACACACACACAGAGGCTTGTATGACCAGAGGGGAACACACTGCAAGATCACCAGAATGCTTATTAGGGACACAGGCAGTGCCATTAATTACAATGATGAGATGTGTGAGGTGGTGTGTGTGTGTGTGTGTGTGTGTGTGTGTAAGTGAGAGAGAGAGGAGGTGACATAGTGGCATAGAGTGATGAAATGCATTGTTCTGACACAAATTAGAACTTCATTAGGCAAATCATATCAGGAAAACATCTGCATTTTGAGCAATGAAGGGTGTGTTCACAGGAAACCAGGTAGGAACCACATCAGAGAAATGCAAACACAGTGCATTCAACCATCAGTGTATCCCACAGCTCACCACAGTGTACAGCAGAACATCCATCCAGTTGTTGTTGGTTATTCACGTTCTGCCAATAACGAACATACATGAACAAGCTGAAGTTTATGCCAAGCTGGATTCAGCCTGAATATTGTTATTAACATCCATTCACAGTAAGGACTGAAACTCCTCGGTCTCTTGTCACTTAGCAACTTAGAATCTATCCTTTTTGATGAGGTAAGGATGAAATTGCATATCTGACATTGTCAACAACATAAATAGTAAATATAATCATATGTTCTTTTATGAATGATTATGAGAAATAGGTTCCTTGACTAAAAATGTCACTAGACAGAAATCACTATCAGCTCATTGTTGTCATACACATGAAATATCCGGTACAGTAGGCCAATGCTTCTAGATAACTCAATAAAATGAATGTATTAATTGCATTGCTCTTCAGCCCTGTGTCATCTGATTATGACTGAGCGGTGTATGACTGATCTGCCTTGTTTTTCAGGTAGAGAAGACATTGACAGTGTGTCTCAGGTAGACTAAGTAAGTGGTCCCTTTTGGACCACTAAGGGTCAGTAGTGAGGTTTGCTGTTTGTCAGTAAGGGCCACCTGCCCCATGTTCCTGCTCAACACCTGCTGGTCTAGACCTGCTCTATGTGAAAAGTGCCTGTTAAGATAACTTCTCTTGGGTATATATAAATACAAATGAATTGAATTGAAAGAACAAGAGAATTCCAGAAGTGTAAATAATAAAGTAATAGATGTCTGCATTCAGTTCCAAAGTCCTGGTATTGTATACTGACTCACAGTCACACTGTCATGGCTTACTGGTACACCTGAATAGAACAGAGATGTTGTTAATGTTATTAGTAACACCTGTGCTTTTCATACTATGACAAGTCAAAATTTCTGCTTTAATAAAGGTCTATCATGAGGCTGACTCAAGTTTATACAACATATTGTTCATCATACAGCAACACAGAGGCTATGACAAAAATACACAGCATGAAATCTGGAGGTGTGGTTCAACTGCATGATCAACAAAGTGTTTGTGGTAGAGGCATAAATGCCATAATTTCTACACCTCCGAATTACTAAAAACAAGCATCAGACAAATCCAAACTAAATGTAGGATTGTCACTCCTTGTTTGTTCTAGTTTTTTCATTACTGTTTAGTGTTAACCAGAGCTGGATATGACATGATGTAGAATGCTACTGCAGAGATGGTAAACGGTCATTAAAACACACCAAGACACATTATTACAATATCATTTCATTTATGTAGTTATCTTTCATCAATTAAAAAAGGCTTATATTTCCATGTATTCAAACCAACTGGATTTTGCTCTTTGTACAAAACACATTTTAGCACACTTTACTGTACAGCTCAGATAGTACACAGTACTTTGATATAGTCTGTAAAATGACAGTTTTTTAAAAGCTGCTAGAGTGATTTTAGTAAAAGAATATTAAGGTTAAGTAATTTAACTTTACAATAGAAAGAATATGACATTGTCAAAACATGCATAAATATTGATTGAAGATTATTGTTTACTGCAATATACAAAAAAAAGTATCTTTAAAAGGTTAATTTCTGCCACACACCCAATTATTTCCCACATGCTGCTGTGTCTATAACCACAAGCTCTGAACATTTTGTTGAGTCTACCCTAAAGTCTATACCATAACATGTATTTATTGTTTATTGGTTTGTATGTTGTTAGCTGACATGTGGGGCACTCATGTATACAACTTAAGCACTGCTAGCATTCATGCCATAATAGACAGCACACATTGTTAAGTGTCTGGTGATGGAAGCTGCTGTTCGAAACCCTGAATGTCATGGTGTCCTTAAAGGAAAATTACAGTGTGACTACTTGTGTTTCTTGTTCTGTCAGACTGATTTTCAGTGATGTTGCTATGTTCCCAGATCTCACTTGGTGAATATAATGTTATTAGTAGGATAGCTAGAACGGCCAAACTTATCAAAATAAGACCCATGTTTAATTCTTCTGGGATTTTCCTTTAATGACAACAGACAAACAAAAATGCTATGTTTTGAACCTGAGGGTGATCCAAGAGAATAGGAGAATCGGCTTCTCTGGGTCCATGTGAGGTGGTATTTGGTTAGTGTGTACATATTGAAACAGTAAAATGGAGAAGAAGGAGTAATGAATAGTTTTGAAGATCCAGTGAGATCCTGAATCTTAGTTAAGGAACAGAAGAAGAGCTGT
This sequence comes from Nannoperca australis, assembly GCA_036023655.1. Lineage (NCBI taxonomy): Eukaryota > Metazoa > Chordata > Actinopteri > Centrarchiformes > Percichthyidae > Nannoperca > Nannoperca australis. The sequence continues at coordinate 3,475 of JAVQJD010094618.1, read as the reverse complement.
CAAACTCCAGTGAAGCATGCTCCACACCACCGTAGCCGTTCATCTTCTTTAGCTTCAGCTGGTCCACGTGGATCAAGCCCTGAGTCTCTAGAACTGCCTCCTTCTTGGAGAACATCTCACTGATCTCCATGAAAGTCTTGTTTTTGGTCTCTGGGATCACAATGTGGATATAGACAGCCACAGACAGACAAATGGTAGCAAACACCAAGTAGCAGTATGACCCCGCTGACATCTGGTGGTTGGACGTGGCAGACGGATGGAGGATCATTGGAAGCATTGGGAGATGAGGATAGAAAAGTGAGATTGAGACAGAGGGTCTGAGAATTGACTAACACCATATTTGTTCTCTAGAACTCACATCAGAGATGACAAAATCACAGTCTGTCAATCTAAAAAAGGAAAGTGGTGGTCTAGTGGTTAAGACACATAACTGTGTTGCAAGTCACAACCCGATGCTGGCTTGCAGGAGGACATAAAAACAAAGGGAAAGCTGCACAGTCCTAACTCCGATGCAATCATGTATTTCAATTTAAAGTATCCTTCAGTGGGAAAGGGAACAGTGCAGCTAATGAAACTTGAAAGAGATTTTAAACTGGCTGTTTGAAATATCATATGATCTTTCAAGGTGATCATTCAGGGAGAGTCACACAGGGGAGAACAAGAATGGGGATTAGAAACAAACCAAAGGGGGGTCGTCAATGATCAGATTAATGAGTTCTGATCACATTCAATTTGTGATCATTAAACAGCCTGAGCACCACTAGTGGTATTAACATTTAGGACAGGGAAAAGCTAGCGAAGGGCAGCACAGCAAGTAGCTTTCACCTGTAAGAAGGGGAAGACGAAGCCCACAGTGAAGTTGGACAGCCAGTTAAGTGATCCTCCAACAATGTAGGCCGCTGGGCGGTGGGACTGTTTAAACAGCTCTGCTGTGATCAGGAAGGGAACCCCCGCTGGAAAAGGAACAAAGCAAAATATATAAATACATCAATTCAAATCACACACTTCTGTTGTTGTGCGGAGTTCGATGGACATTCAGTATTACCCTTACATTAGGCTGGACTGCTCATGAGAGACAGATTAAAAAGGAATGGTCAAAATCTGTTCAGCAGAGGCTGAGATATCCAAACTTATAGTGTCTTGTATGGATGAAGATCCAAAATCTATTGATCCTACATTTCCCACAATGCAGTTTGATAATTCCTTTCATTCTGCCTACATCTTTCTCTACAGCCTACCGTTCATTTTCACTCATAACAGAGCTGGTGTCTGCTGTCACATCATATAAAATGTGATGGTACTAAATGAAATATTACCTACAGTCACTTCAGTACTTATCAAGAACTGTTGTTTTGTTGTAAGATTGAATTCATATGAGCCATGTGAAAGTAGAAGAAGACATTTTTAGAGTTTAAGTGTTAAAATATATTTTCTTTTCACAATTTCTTTTTATAAAAAGGAAGAACAGATGAATCTCTTAGTAGGATATGTCTGGGCAAACACTGAGAGGCTGTGTATATGAAATATCATTGGAGATAAACAGAACTGGACAGCATGTGGGTGGGAGAGCCATACATCAAAGAAAGCACATTACTAATATTTAATTATTATATTTCACATTAAAACAGCATATTTATCACCCAATGTAAGATGGTGTGGAACATTACATTCACAGTATGGGCTTCATGTTGCTATTAACAATTGTACATATTCTTAATTAATTATCAATAAACAGATTTGACAAACTATATGTAAATATAAGGATTAATACCTTGAGATGTTCTAGGAGTTACAATACATTTGGAATTTTTCTTCAAATTACAGACCCATTAAGAATTTATAAGGTATGACCTCCAGAGGGAGCCATGTAATAACACAAAGCAACATGAACCTCTGCAGACTAACCAAGTCAGTTGTACTGTTGATGCAAAAAGTCAAACAGAAGGTGCAGGATAAAATAACCTTGATTTAAAAATTCTGTTTAAATAATAAAATAATTCCTTCTTAGTTGCAATCAGATCAGATTTAAATTGCAAACATACATAACTCATTAATCCATAAATTATGAATGCTTCTGCGTGCTTACATGTGATGTGTACAGCCGGCTGGAGTTTGCTATGCTGCAGAATCTCTGTGTATTCTCAGTGTATACATTTATAAGTTCATGTAGAAGTTGAGCTAATATCTTGTGATGATCTTGTGGTGCTTGCCTTGTTGCTCATGTCCAAAGATTTTGGACACATGTTTTTGGACTGTTGAACAGACAGAACAAGACAACTGAATATGTCAACTTGAGCTTTCGGACATTGTGATGGAGATTGTTTAGTTTTGAATGTTTTCCTTTTTTAACTGTAGTTATGTAATCTGTAGAAATGCTGTTTCTGTTCATAGCTCCTCTTCCACAATTTGTACGTGTGTGCCATGATGAACTGGTCAATGCAATGGTCAGTTTAATGGTTTCCTGGATATTAGTAGTGCATAACAATACAGGTTGTTCCACTATTCAAATGGGTCAATATTATGGAAAAAGGAGATAATGTGTTTACATCCAGTCCTTTAACATACAGTATAGAGCAACTTGCCTGGACCGATACAGAAGCCAGCGATGATTCCGACCACACAGCAGACACTGATGTAGCGCATGAATGAGAAGTGAGTCTGCAGGAGGACAAACAGCACAACATGAGGAATTTAGTTATTTTCTCTAATGACTCCTTGATTCGTTTCCAACTCTGTGTCACACCTCAGGCTACTGCTACATGTTCCTGCATGTCATTCATTGTTCCACAAGGCAAAGTAGGAATACAGTGTGTTCTGCAAACTGAAAGTCAAACAGGCACAGATTTTCATCCCCACACTCATTCCCCTGTTGTACATCTGGGTGTGTTCATTAGTCTTTCTTTCTGCTTGTTTCCTCTCCTCCCTCACTTCCACTTGTCTCCTACCAGAAGGTAACTTGGAGATAGTAAGGAATTAATTAATTTAAAAGATTTCCATGCAGGTACTTGTGTGCATACAGTCAGGTCCATAAGTATTGGGACATCGACACAATTCTCATCTTTTTGGCTTTATACACCACCACAATGGATTTGAAATGAAACGAACAATATGTGCTTAAACTGCAGACTTTCAGCTTTAATTTGAGGGGTATTTACATCCAAATCAGGTGAACGGTGTAGGAATTACAACTGTTTCTATATGTGCCTACCATTTTTTAAGGGACCAAAAGTAATGGGACAATCCACTCAAGAGCTATTTCATGGACAGGTGTGGGCTATTCCCTCGTTATTTCATCATCAATTAAGCAGGTAAAAAGTCTGGAGTTTATTCCAGGTGTGACATTTGCATTTGGAATATGTTGCTGTCAACTCTCAATATGAAATCCAAAGAGCTGTCACTATCAGTGAAGCAAACCATCATTAGGCTGAAAAATCTAAACAAACCCATCAGAGAGATAGTAAAAACAAAAACAGGT
>JAVQJD010094616.1:0-58235 GCA_036023655.1 Nannoperca australis | reverse complement strand
TGTGTGTGTGTGTGTGTGTGGGGGGGGGGGGTTTGATGTATGTGTTCAGCCTGGCTTTCTATAGTTCTGCATATAAGACAAGAAGTCCTGTCCCATGCAGCCCTTCACGCATCACAGCCCCACAGTCTTCTATTAACTTCTTCAGTACGAGCAATAAATAAATATATGGAATCCACAACTCTTTATCATCCACTCATCGCTTTAGAGAATCGAGGTGTCACAGAGAAAAGAGCCCTTTGGGAAGGAACATGTAGGAGACAAGAACCAGCAGCGCCCCTCACCCATATTACCTTTTGATCAAACTGCTTCACAGATATCGGAGGAGGCAACACATCACTTTTACAGCTCTGTTCTCTGTTTAAAACACTATTCTCACAAAGGAAAGGGTCATAGAAAAAGCACCTTGTGATTTAGCTTTATAGCATATTTTATAACGAAGAGGACCAATTGATGTCGAAAAACACAGTTCGCCGTGCACCACTGACAATCATTATTTGATCGCCTCCTCTGAGATCCATGTGTGATAACACATCAATTTAGATTAAGGTGATATGAAAGAGAAATGTAAAATAGGTTTCAAGGAGGAGGAGCTGATGCATTTGAGACGAATGAAATTATATTAAAATTAACATGTTCAGCCTTGGCACCGGCACAATTGACCCACGAAGAGAAGAGAGCTTAACAAGAAAATACTTTTTAAATTGAAGCACTGGGTCCAGATAGGCTGTAATAGCTGCCCATAAAATCTGCTGAACTCGTCAGAAAGTGTCACACATGTCTTGACATCTGGCTTTATTCAAATATCTGGAGGGGGGGGGGGGATAAGGAGGCCAATAAGGTCAAAGGATTTACCTAATAGATTGGGATGGAGGGTTGGAGCCCCATTCAGGTGTCATGAGGGAGAGAAGGAGAAGCATTAAAATACAGCCGTTAAAACGAGCTGGGTCAAGCCCTCCGTGAAACTAACCCGCGCTCCACACTCGAGTCGCTGTCTCCAGTCCAAACAAGTGAGATTTGATACCGCTGTTCTGGCCTAGAACAGAGGGAAAAAACAAGCCCACTGCCACAACAAAGACAGGAAATTCAGCATAGATTCCTACTTCTCTCTTTTCTCCTGCCTCTCTATATCTAACAATACTGGTAATGGAGAGAGAACAGTGCCCGGGGGTTGGCAGAGACACCTGCGACATATTTTCTCCCCCACACCAACCCCAGCACCCCCACCCCCCCAACCACCACCCACCAACCCCCCCCTCGTCCACCCTCCCGCTCTTCCCACCCCCTCGACATTAAAGTCCTTCACAGAAATCAGAATTTAATAAATCACCCCAGAGCCTGACAGAGTTTATCTCCGGGGGTCGCCTCCACTGTGCAGAGACTCACAGACAGACAAAGCCCGGCCCGATAAGATGTGAAATTAAATACAGTTAGCAGTTTGAGACAAAGGAGGGAGAGTGTCACACCGAGCTTTGTACGGTGTAAACGGCTGGCTGCTAGTCGGGGCGCACACACACACACACACGCGCGTGCGCACACACACACAAACGCCACAGAGACAGCGGGGTGATTCATTTCAGGTTTCCTCTCACATTTAGCCTCATTTGCATCATCCACTGTCAACATATCGCCTTTCCCAGATATGTTCAAGAGCTTTCATTAGACGTCCAGGGGATGACATCCTTTTTACCCAGATGCACCATTATTAATCACTAGCTCTACTCCTATGTGGACTCATCTCCATCACGGATCAAACGCTATCTGCCTGTTTCCTTTCATTCAGCAGACGTCCCTGACATCAGCCATCACTACAGCTAAAGGAGACTTATGGGAGTGTGTTGGGGCTCAGGCGACCTTATGAATGCGGTACATAAGCATTTAGTACTGAGAGGATATAAATGTGAGGATTTGTTCGACACTGGTAGGATGTGTCAGAGCAAACCTCCGCTAGCCTGGCGCGCATACTGTACAGCATACCAACTTGAGGGCTCTGTGAAACAATTAGCAGGAGGGGGGGGGGGGGATGAAAAATTGTAATATGAAATCGCTACCTGGCGCTGTAAAGAAGCATGACTGCAATGCTTTCACGTGGGTATACAGTTATATTCTTTTCAATTAGCTGTGGGTCTCCAGTTCACATCATTTTCATCACATCACATCACATATGGCCAACCTCAGCTGTTCAAAGCTGATTTTTCCCCTACTTGGTAGTTAAGAGAAAGCACAGTCAGGTTTCCAGGAAGAAGCGGTACGGGTTGTTTAATAGGCTTAGCCTGGTCGTTGGACATGACCTTTCCCTTTAACAATACTGAGGCCGACGGGCTCAGGCCTGCTCTGGGAACACAATGACCCGCGGGTGAAGCCTAATCTTCTCCAACTCCATTCTCTCTGCTGACCAGGCGGCCTTCATCCACAGCCTCTCTGTTGCTCCAACTGATGTCTTCCTGCTGAGACAACAGTGCCAAGGAACTGTCAACAGGCCTGGCCCAGCAGGGCCCAGACTGGGCCTCTTCAGGGTCCTCAGGCGCAAACACTCCACGCTCAAAGTGCGAATGCCGCTCGCTAGAATGTCAAGAATGACAGGAATGCTTGGTGCCATCATGCATCCTGATAACATTCTACATCTAAGAGCATGATTAGCGGTCTCTGTAGTCAGCCCGTCTATGAATGTGATTGGTTAAAAAAATGGGCTGCTGGGTAGTATAGGCCTGTCATTACAATGCAGCAGCTTGTCACTTTGAATTACCTGATCCTGAACTTCCCACGTCCTACATACACCCATCAACTGTAAATCATGTGTCAGTAGCCACATTAATGCAAAATGATTACATGTGTAAATTGAGGGTTTGAGATTTCAGCTCAGAAACTTAAGATTAACAGAGTGCTATAAATAAAAGTGCAGAGGACTTGAAATCTTACAGGCACACGTCCATTTCATCTTAAGCTTTGCTATTCGTTGATTTGTTTTTGTTTTTCTAATTATGTGAAAGGCATTCTGGTGGAGAGCATCAGTTGAAATGATCTTCTCTGACATGAAACAACAGGAAGAGACACTGAATGCAAAGATCAACGCAAACACGTAAATGAACATTTTTGCAAATACACACACACACACACACACACACACACAGGTACAGAAACACCCATGTCCCATATGACTTTGAATGGCCTCATACAAAGCCCACTGCTGTGGCATAAGCATATAAGACAAAAGAAGAAATAAAGAAATGCCTCTGAACCTGAATGTATCTGCTGCTGCATTACTCTAACTTTTTAAGTGTTTGATCTGTGCAGGCGCTGACAAGGCAGTTCATTGTTTTCCAAATATTTCTGGGCTTTATTTTTCCTGTGTTCAAGTGATGGACTGTGAAAGGTTGGTTCTTTCTTCTCCATGCAAGTAAACTATACAAAGAGGTGTTTGATCTCTGAAATCCGATCTGTATTTCTAGCATTGTCTCCAGTTCCTACTGTGGCATCTTAAAGGTCAGGAGTGAAAGGCCATTTGATAACTACAGAAAGACCTTTTGGCTTTATTACACTGCCTTTCATCTCCTTTCCTGCAGAGGTTAAAACAAAGCACTGCATCCTTTGAAAAAGAAAGGATAAAATGGATCGCTTTGGAGCCTCAAGCTTTTTTTTTTTTTTTTGTCACTGGGGGAAGTCTGACATCCAGTGTACAAGGAAAACTCTAGTGGGATGGGTTTCTGAGAGAGTCTTCTTAGGCACAATTAGCATATGTCCTCTCAACCTTCTACCAAACCTCTCAATGAGACCCTGAAATCCTATTGAGATATTATTACCTCTCAAACAGGACATTACACAAAACATCTAAAGCACCCCCGCACACGCTCATACAGGTGCACACATGCAAAAACACACACACACACACACACACAAAGAAAAACACATACAATCACAGCTCAATGACACCCACTTCCCACTGAATATTCCTTTCTTTTTAATGGTAACCTTGGGAGACGGGCTGCACCGGCGCAACACTTAACAGCCACTAGTCTGAGAAAAATGTTTTTGATATGCTTGTGTCATTTAATCATCCACATTCTGCCGAGGCTGTGCAGGACAATTTTGCAGGATATTAACTCCCAACTAAACCCTGGCTTGTATCATTTGTGGGGCCAGTCAAGCAGGAGTCCCAGGAGGAGCAGAGACTTCCTCCTCACAGTCGTAGTAATCTAAGCTTGACTGGGCGCACACACACACACACACACACACACACACACACACACAGAGAAAGCACAGCTAATAGACAGGTAGAATGATCCATAAAGGAATAAGGGAATCAGGAAATGTAAGGCACCAATGAAGCCCTTTACTGACAGTCACAACAGTATAAGGATGAGTCTATTTGTGATTTGGGTGAACAGATACACCAATGATACAGCCAGTAATACAGTCGGCTACAATAAGTGGTGGTGGAGAAATGGCCAAGTGTGTGCTGAAGATTCACAGACAGCAAAATAACTTCCAATTCTTTTTATTTCCTCACCAAAGTTAGAGATTGAAGAGCATTCGTAAAAATGTCACTTTAACGTGATCCATTTAGACAGCTCACATTGCTTAATGGGGTAGGAAATTCATTTTTTTCTGCTGTGGAACAGACATAGTGGATGATGTGATTCTATGCAAAATATATGAAGCCATTACTAGAAAAATGCACGAGTTTCAGTAGTTGAAGGGGGGGAAAAGTATTTCATTGCACGGAGGCTATCCCTATTCTTTACCAGGGAGCGTCACATACACACACACAATGCAAGAGACAGCAAAGGCAACTGATGAAAACCATTTTTGTTCCATCACAAAGAACTAGGTCACCCTCTCATAATTGTCAATCATGCAATAAATCTCTCTGTGGCACAAATGAATACGGCATTTGAAATGAGACAAAGCTTATTGGCATGCTATGTCAGCTTGACTCAATTCATCCTCCTTTTCACACAAGACCATTCATATGTGAAGTTGTGCGAGGGTGTCTCTCTCTTTCACATTCTCCCTCTCTCTCTCTCTCTCACACACACACACACACACACACACACACATACTTTTTCTCTCTCACTGAGCAGCTCACACACACACACACACACACACTTGCACACTCACACGCTCCTAATGTGAGAGTTACAGAGGGTTAATGTATATGGACAAACCATTTCAGCCAAGGGCTGGTTTATTAACATAACCATGTTTATTTCCATAGAGAACATGTCTCACTGCATTTTCTGCGCTACTGTTGAATTATTAGGAACATACACAAGTAACTGTAACAACACATTGCTTTCAAGGCATTACCACATGCATGACCAGAGGTTGATGACTTAAAATCACATTTAAAGTAATTCCTACCACACAAACTTTATTTTTTTTCTGTTGAGTGTTTTTATTACATCTGACAGTCTATGATACACGTTTTTTTCTTTAAGTAGAGGCAATGAACTGCACTGGACTGACTGACTCCTGACTTGTCTGCTAACCTTAATAGCATACCAGGTGTACAGTGGTCTGTTTTGAGCTATCTGGTTGGCTGTGAGCATCGGCTTGACACAGCACTACAGCTCTATCCACAGAGGTTTGTGTCACGTCTCTGAGGACCCGACTGTCACTCTTTAAGAGGAGGGTAATAATAGCCAGGCGCCACAGCAAGTGGTGGCACAGGCGATTTTAAAGAAACATCAGGGAGACGGTGACATTTGAGTCTACGAGGAGAGAAACCCAAGTGCTGCAACCAATAAAGACTCCCACCAATATTCTCACTAGGCTTAGAGGGAGAGAGACAGAAGCATAGAGAGATGTCAGTGTTAGATGAAAATGTGTTGACCTGGTGATATTGATACCCCGCTCATAACCTCTACAGGTGTGCAGTGCCATCAGGAAGCAGTCCTGGGTGTGGCTATCTCTGTGGATAACAGCCAAAATTGCAGACCTTATCATTTTACAGTACACCGAATGAGCTGCCTCGTCCACTTTGAACTGCTGACAACTGAAATTAATCTGTATTGGAAATAAAGCTGCTGTACAAATAATACATTCATACAGTCTTTAACATTCATATTTCTTTTTCTTTTTTTAATTTTCAAGAAGTACTGGATCGAGTTGTTAAAAAAGAAAAAAGACAGTTTTTTTTTTAGGATGGTGGGAGCATTATAACTTGTTTCTTTTTTCTTGATTTTCTAATTTAAGACATATCCAGCTGACAGTGACCTTAAGATTAATGACTTTAATGATTAATGCATTTTGATTGAGCAGATTTAGCAAGGTTATGGTGATCTTTTTCATCATTTGAAAGACAGATCTGGAACAATCTGCTGATCAGTGTCCAACGCTGTTGCTGCAAACAGTCATCATCCAGATGTGACCTATAAAGGTATTGAGAGAATAATCTAAATGGGTAATTTAGCATTTGTGGCACACTGACATTACAGTGCACTGATTTTACAAACATTTGTGAAGAAAAATAAATATAAATCACTTGATGATTATTGTTTAAGTTTGCTAATTGATTTACTTTAAAAAAATATTTTTTACAGACACTCTAAAACCTGAATTGAACACCTGATTCTCCGAAGCTCAAAACCAGACACAAGAGAGCAGTTTAGTGTCTAGCCTGCTGGCTCAAAAGGAACTCATTTTAATGCACATTGTTAGTTATAATTCAATGCAACAAATTGACTGCATAAAGTGTTTCTGGTGTCTAAGTGAATTCAGACTTCACATAAATAGCTGTGGGGCCATATTCTTAGTTTTTCATCAGAAGGTATTGACTGAGCAGATGCTTTGAACCACCATAGAATGTGCTGCTAGTCTCAAGTGTCATTAGCTTCAGGGCTTTTCCAGCTAGCGCCAGGTAAAGATTAGATAACAATCAGTCCTTTAATAGATACTGTTGGAGGCACTGGAGCCGTTCCTGTGCTGTGCCGTTCATCTGAAGCTAACAACAGAAGAAGAGAGAGTGGAAACCGATGTCATTTCCTTTCTGATTTCTTCTCTGTGATGTGCCGCTGAGCCCAGCAAGGAACACGGCTGTTGTTAAATTACACACAACTGCTGGCTCAAACTAGTGTCAAGGTACAGTGTGTCTGTCTGCGTTTGGGCAGGTCCAACTACAATTTGAAATGGAAAATATTTAGAGTGGGGTTTATTAAATAGGAATCTACTGCAATATATGAAATACATTTAGAGAATCAATCAGATGTATTTGATCATTTTGCTATTCAAAGATTTTAATTTCTTTGAATCTTTGAATCTTTGAATGCATGTACTCTGCAATCACCTGCCATAAATGCATAATAGCTAACTATTAACACTGTCATATTTAAGTTGACACATGTCGCTTGAATTGCATGATATTGTCTCTTTACAGAAAGGTAGGTGCGTCTGCGTGCAGTGTTTCCTAACTTTCAGTAAAATAAGAAAAAAGGGTTGTGCTATCACAATATCATGCGCATTACTTCACTGGGATTCCAAAAGTACAAAGGGCTTTTTGTTGGATGACATTCCTTTCTTAATATACTTCAATTATTAGGAGGAGTCCTTTGTATTGAGTAGAGAGCTCCAACAACATTGACACTGGAGGAATAACATCTGCATGTTTACTCAGGAGAAGATTCATCCCTGATAGCCTCCACGAAAATGAAGAGGGGGGAGAGAAAAACAAGTGGAGGAAATTTGTGGAATCCCATCTGAGATTGCTTCCCTGATGGATTCCTTTTCCTGTCAGCTCAGACGAGAAATGAAGCCGGGGAAAATTAACTCCTGATACAGTTACGCTGAATTAGACAGAGAGGGGGAAAAAAACCTACACACTTTTTAAGGATTCCAGCCTTGTCATTTTCAATTTTCTGCTCTTTGGACATGCTTGTATTCAGATTCCCCAACATCTATTCGCCATATCAATCCTAATTAGACAATCTGGGCCCACGAAGGATGGGAGCGGAGTTATTTGCATAATTTAATCATAAATACTCAGTGATACATATTTCCAAATGCATTTGTACAATTATCTTTTCATCCTTGGGGCAAAAGTATTAATATGATTAGGCAATAATTCTTTAAAAAAGGGGGAAAATAGGAAACCAGCAAGTGTGCACTCTTTTTTAAACTCCAGCTTTGGGCTATATGAAAAATTAATTAATTTCTGAGGAAAATCAATTTCTCTATGTGACCATATTAGACAGAGCCAGGCAAGGGCCTGCATTCCTTCTCCAATCAGGAAATCTCATCTGCTCCCTCTAACTTCTGTCAGTAGCATTTAACATCCTGGTAGGAGCGTCAGTGACTTCCGCCATGCCCACTAAATGTGCTGTAATGCGAAGGAGCCCGTGAGTAAAGACAAGCAAGGGAGCTTTGACTGGGGAAAGAGGAGAGCGGAGATCACAGTGACCCAAAATCTATTGCTTGCCTGTCAGGCAATCAGTCTCAAGTGTAAAATCATCAGGTAAAATCACTGTTAACAAATCTAGTTTAATATGCTAGATAAGTCATATTGACAGATAGATTTTAAACAGTTAAAGTCTGTTGTCTATAAAAGTCAAAGCTAATACCCCTTTATGGTTGGTGATCATAGTAAAAATAGGTCATTTTAATATACTGGTCAACGTGGAAAGACCTGATCTTGATATAGGGATTTGAAACCATTTAATTTGGTAGAAGAATTAATTGGTAATTCATTTGCTGTAGCCGATCCAGTAAAGGCATGCAAATAAGATAGGAGCTTGGACGACTAATGCATCCAACAGGCAAATTAACAATACAGGCCTCTTTGCCATGCAAATAGCCTCTAAATCCACAAATGACATTAGACAGTGTCAAACAAAGCCTCTTTAATAAGTGAAATCTGTGGTTTTGACAGTCTTGGCTCGGTTTCATTGTAAGCTACAAAAAACTGATGTTAAAATATATAAAGAAAATGAATCTTACTTTTGTCAACTGAGCAAGTCTGTGGATTTATTTAAAAAAATGTTTTAATTTGCACTTGTTCCAGCTGAATGAATGTCAAGTCAATAAAGCAATTCTGATTTTCAAGGAGACTATTTGTTTGCAAAAAACACCTTGCCGCCATCTGCCAACTGCACAGTTGACTTGAGCACATGTACTGTACCTAATCAAATTTAGCAGAGCCTCACTGAAGGATTAAAAACATAAAAAAAAAAAAAAAGAGAGAACTTGAAATGCTTTTTTTTTTCTTTCAATAAAGAAACAACACACAATATGAGGGCCAATTTGACTTCAAGAAAGTACTTGAATAGATTTGGATTTTAAACAGCTTTGTATACCATTCTCTCTCTCTCTCTCTCTCTCTCTCTCTTTCTCTCTCTCTCTCCCTCTCTCTAATCAGGCATCTGTCACTCTGTTTTTGAAGTTATTATCGCCCAAGCTCCCTCTTGGATGTGGTTGCTGGGTGACGGGTATCTTAGCACCCACTCTGACTGGGAATGATTTGAATGGAATCCAGAAATCTCCCCTGAGTACCTGTAAACACATCCGTGCCTTGTAGAAAACAAATATATTATAAGAGAGCTCAGCAGAGGAGAGGAGGGAGAGAGACAAGCTGGCACCCTCGGTGGCAGCTCACACTGAGCGCTAAACAAAACAATTACCGTCATTTGCAAATATGTGTGTTTAGGCATAAACACTCTTGAAATAGGAACAAGAGGTGATACCTCTCATAACACTCTCTGTCATATCAGTATCAATTAAATATATGTTTTAAAGAAAAAGTCGTTCCACTGTGACCTGTCACTCGTAACATTTCAGAGTGGGATCTGTTTGACTGAAACGAGCCGGGGAAAATCTATTTAAGAAGGGCATGTAAGTGAAAAGCCGTCCCATTCCCAGTGGTGGGACATTGTCTGGGGCGTGTGGTTAACCTTCAAGGGTAGACAATGATTGTCAATTAACTGCTGCATTTCTGCGCCCTAGCATCGGATAGCCTGCCTCCACAAAGCAGACCAATGAGAGATATGTGATATCTCTGCGCCGCCCCCCATGTTATAATAACCTTTCAGAGAGTTCAAGTGTCACACAGCAATAAGAACCTTTTCCATCCCACCACGGGGAAAATGAAAAGGAAAACAAGTAGCTTGAACAGAGGGGCTTCTGGAGGGCTCCTGGAGGGCCAGAGTCATAATGTAGGGGAGATTACTGAACCTGGATCAGTCTGGGAGCGAGAGTGAACACTGCTAATCTGGCACGAGAGTCCTTAAGAAAATGAAGGGGTCGAGAATGACTACATTCCTAGTATCTTTAAAGATGAACAATAATTACTAAAACACTGTGTCGCTTATTAGATAAAGTACCCCTAGTTCAAACACTCACTGTAAAAGTATATAAAAGCTATTTTACATTATAAATTCTAATTTCTGAATCCACCACGAGAAGAAAAAAACACACTAGACTACATTTCTGAACAACACTGTTTTCCAATTTAATGCATTCAAAAAGTGTTATGCTAAAGTAAGCATGGTGGGGAACAATTTGGTTGGAGGTTGTTTATGTCCACATCAAAACTAAAACAGCGGGATGCAGTGGTGCTCTGTGATGCTATTCACATTCACACTGTGTGCAAAATGAGAGTAGTGTTGTTTTAACACAATAGGCCGTGGGAGGGGAAAAGCTGCATGTGAAATAGTAAGACCCATTGTACAGGAGTATTATTCACTTCATTGTTACCCCTCTGCCACTGTATAAAAAGAGTTGTGACATTGTAGTAACAGGGCGAGATGAAACGCTAAACTACCTCAGGCAGCAGGCTGTTGCTGTTGTGTAACCTGAGCAGGTTAACCGGTGAACTCTAACTGACAGTAAGTCGGTGCAAAACGTAACATCGACTTTGGAGAGGGAACTCGTTTTCACCTACAGGGCAACCCGTGTCCTGTTGACTCAGACTGATCATTTTGTCAGCAGCAATTCAATGACAGACGGTGTAAAGCACACATCCCTGCAAATAAAATCAACTCTTTCTAAGTAACAGAAGCCTTTTATCCAGCGGATGCCTCACTGTTCCATGATGTAATTCTCCAAATGGGGCAGGCAGGCAGGCAGGCCAGGTCTGAGTGATTGATTTCAGCCCAGCACCGGGAGTACCTGGCTGCTTTCAGAGACAATTACAGTCCTGTCCATGTGCCCGTAATAGCCCAGCACTTTAGCGTCATTAAAGCGACGCGAGGCACTGCATTATCCTTTAACCCCATCGCTGGCCATCCCCCCCATTGACAACCCGGAGAGTTCAACCACATACTTTGTCACCTGAAGCCCCACACCAGGCTTGAGAGGAGGATCGCCGCACGGTATGTCTTCCTCTACGGGGAGGGGGGGGGTTCTGCTCCCTTGATGCTTTATGTAAATGATGCTTAAGCACCAAAGTGCACAGGTGAGTTGTTGAGACGATTGCTACTGGAATATGGAGCCGTAGCACATACACGAGCTCCAAATAATGTATGTAGACGTGTGAGCCTGACTGTTTTGAACAAACATAAGAGAGAATAGGAACTAAGATGTAAAATTAATGAACTACACGAGAAAAAAAGCTTTAGAATTAAAAATGTTTTATTGTAATAATATGCCTCTCAAAGTCTGTCTCAAAATGTGCAAGTTATTTGATTTAGCTTTTTCTGACCAGGTCTAATGGTGCACTTTGCAGATGAAGCAAAGCTTTGAGGCTCAAAATGTATTCATCCTCATCATACATATGGATCTTTTTAATGGTACAAAATAGTACATAAAAAATGGTGTGTTTGCACAGCAACTTCTGCATGTGTG
Organism: Nannoperca australis; assembly: GCA_036023655.1. Classification (NCBI taxonomy): domain Eukaryota; kingdom Metazoa; phylum Chordata; class Actinopteri; order Centrarchiformes; family Percichthyidae; genus Nannoperca; species Nannoperca australis. Next base: position 46,466 of record JAVQJD010094616.1, on the reverse strand, counting down.
TGCATGTTTGTTTGTTTGTTTGTTTTTTTACATGGGCCTGTGATATAAAGCATGCATTTAAAAGTCAGAATAAAGTTTATTCTCACACTATAATTTTCAAAAAGGCTGAATGTTTTTAAACTGAGATAACCTAGGGACTCAAAGTGTTTATTGCTATTCCCCACTGATGTGAGCCTTTCCATCATATTTGCATTTCCAGCTCATTTCTGGGTAGGAGATCAATATGGAATCAATCATAGTGACAGGTAAGATGGTAAATTTGACCAGGCTGAACCATCCTGTGAGACTGAGCGATACATCAAAGCTAGGAGCAACAGGACAGCAAAAATGGCTTTTAATCAAATATTGATCCCCACCTAAATCACTCCATATTAAAACATATAAAGCGGAAAATATTTTATTCTGCAAAAATGGGTTAATGCATTAATTATCACATATGTAGTTGTTTACCTCACCCACAGTATATTGATTTCCTTGTTTAATAGATTACATATACACATATTATCTGTGTGTGTGTGTGTGTGTGTGTGTGTGTGTGTGTGTGTGTGTGTGTTTGACAATTATCACTAGCATTTGCTCTGTGAAAAAAAACTGGCTTCACACACTCTGTTTTCAGGGTGTACTGTAACAGAAATGTACTGGCTGTCAATACTAAGAAAACAATTAGTACAAAATAAATCTCCATGTCATCTAATTATGATTATTTGTTTTGTTTACTTTTTGAAAATCAGAGTTATCCTAATTGAAATAATGTGGCCCCTGTGGCAAGGGCAATTTCAAAATATAGTTTCCTTGAATTAAGAGCAATTACAGTAAAGCACGAGTCGTAAAAGAAGACGGGGTTCTTGTTTCTGAAACTGTTAACGTAGCTACACCTGAAGTGTATTCAACAGCACTGTGAAACTCTGCCGAGGTGTAGCCTACGTTATCGATTCGTTCGTTCTGAGGCAGACAAGCTATCCATCATGGCACAGCGTTGCCCTGCACGTGTTACAAACTTTCACTAAACTTTTCCACCGATGTTGCGCGCTGGCCTCTTCCCGTCCAGACACAGACCTGCGACCGCATTGCCAGAAGGTTTGGATGGAGTTTGAACCCCACGCTCACACACACACACACACACTATAACAACCGATTATTAAACTGGGCTGATAACACCACATCGCTTGAACCACTTGTTTTTATAAAGGAAAAATGTCTCCCCCTTCCTTGCTCCCGCGCCTTTACGCACGGCCGTCCGTAAAGACATTTAAACCAAAATGCCGTACATAGATCTCCACTAACCTCGCGTTGGTGCAATCGTTGTACAGAGTCTCGAAGTCTTTTCTGGAGATGAGTTTACAGCGGTTCACCCCGGGTTGGATGGCGCCGAGCCCTCTGAGGATGCGGACCTGCTCCACATTGCACACCACCGGCGTGATCTCCAGCCGCTTCAGCTTGGTGTAGACGGTGTGCAGCCCGCCGACCAGGTGCTTCAGGAACAGGTCGAAAGCCTGAGGAAGGCAGATGAGCTCGCAGCCGTCCACGGTGAAAGAGGCTACTTTGGCGCCGCGCAACTCGACCATCTTGCACTCGTTGTTTTGCGGTATGTTTTCAACAGGCGACGGGGTCGAGTACACGGGTTTGCCGGGGGGTAGAGCCGCGTTCGGGATGCCCGGGCTGCCGGTGGCGAGGAGCTCTGATCTGAACAGGTTCTGTCCGGGTCCGGATGGGGGGGCCAGGGATGGAGAGGGTGATGAAGTTGTCGACGGCGGGGACGTCGTCGCGGAGGGAGTCGAGATCGGAGGCGGTGGGACCAGAGGAGTTGGTGGGATCAGAGCAGCCGGTACGGCCATGGTCACCTACAGGAGGGGAAGAGAGTAGCCGAAGTTCAAAGTATAAAACCCAGCCTGCCGAGACACCCCTAAATGAAAGAATCCACGAGAGTTTAGCTCCTCGGATAAGTTGGGAAGTAAAAAGAGCGGCCGAAAAAGGCGTGCTGAGTGAGGCTTTTGGGGGGGCTGAGCGGCGGGACAATGATCAAAGATAGGAGGAGGAATGACAGGAGGAAAATGAGCTGAAAAGTGCAGCTCCGCTCTGTGGATGAGTTGTTGTTGTCACACGGTACAGAGAGGGAGGAGCTAGGGGACAGTGGGAGCCTCTGAAGAACAGATAGCTGGGCTTGAGCTACCACTGAAATGCTTCAGGTCTGTTCAAAATGTTTATTTCACATAAGAGAGATCCGGTCATATCGGATCATACTTATGTACAAATCTGTAGGATTTCTTTTGTGGTAAAAAAAAAAAAAAAAAAAAGGGTTACACGTGGACTCACATATCTGAGATTTCAGTGAACCAGTTATTTCTGGTTGTAACTACACTTAAAGAGTCACGCAGGTTACACCTGCTACCCAGCAGCATGCAAGCCCACTGCAGAGAGTGAGAGATGATCACCCTATGGGCGCACAAATGTTTAGAAGAGCCTGTGCACGTTGTGTTTGCTTACATCCTGCAACTGCTTAAAAGCATCTTGCAAACTTGTAATTTTTCTTTCCTCCATGCATAATACCACAATCCTTTTTTAAACCTTAATTCTGTTGTCACATTTTCTGACTGAGCATGCCAGTATGAGTCACCGCTTAGCGTACACCATATCTGTGGAGAAAGGAAAATATGTCTAATTTAATTGTTTAAAATCTGATTATTGTATTTTCACAGCCATAGCTTTTTGTATAAGGTGGTAGCATTACACACCATGAGGCTATGGATGTTTAGAGGTTTGGAAGATATAACGTTTTACATGCAAACTAAAAACCACTAATCTACTACAGAAGGGTTTTAAAAAAGTTATATCATCCTACATGTGCGGTGCTTTGCAGTAGCTGTTTTCCACTTACTGTCCATTTCAAGTTGGGGAAAAGTTTCTCTCAATTTCCATCTGAGACAGCACAGAGGGGGGAAAAGGGATAAAAGGCAGAGAGGGAGGAAATGCAGCACTGTATCATGGGGTGGAGTCAAGTCCAAGTGCAGTAAGAGCTCATATACAGTTTACACGTGTTCAACCACTGTGGCACCTAATGAATTGCAGTGCCTTTCTTCCTGTCTTTCTTACCAAATCAATCAGTTGAACTATGTAAACATGCGGCTGGATTACCCTAATTTAGACAATTCATTAACAGATCACACCCTGTTAAAATGAGGACTTGTATGTGGCAGAAAACCGCACGTGGACTTATCAAACTCTGATTTGCTGAAAGCTTGTTTGAAGCTTTGCAGAAATGAATGTTCGTACCGTCCGTTCCCCAATTTCATAGCGTTCATTCATGTAGATTTTCAAGTAACCACTGGGTCTTGAGACACATATACAAAAGTTTAAGTCACAGATGTGTTTGTATTAGTTGAATCTTTTTAAAATACATCAGCACTTGCCAAGCATGCCCGAGTGTGGTGCACATCAAGAACAGTGTCTGCATTTGCCTTAATATTCTGTTGTCCTGTTGTGTCAGATCAGCTTTAAGATAAGCAGTGTGCCATTTTAAAATTATCATTCAGGGAAAGAGGTAGCTTGTAGTGTAAAATCAATAGCTGCTTAAAATTCATTGCCAGGCAATCCATTTGCCCTTTATGTTGCTAACCTTTCACTTAAATATGCACCATATTAAGATTTCATTATATACAATGAATGTCACAACAGTTTGCCCACTATTTCCCTTGTTTGCATGGGTTAACGGCAAATCATTGTGCTTGTAATGTCTGAAAAATGACTTTCATTAACATTATGCAGGGGGGGAAAAAAAGAAAAATATATGAGCCTGAGTAGCCTAATAGGTATTAAAAGGCACCACAGGATATGTATGATGGTTTAGATACAAAGGCCTTTCAACAGACTGGGTGGGCTGCATGTGTCTGACCCCAGTTATGAAAACACAGCGCAACCCAAAAATAAAGTCTGTATACTGGTGCTGTGCATTACACCACAATACTTTGTTGATACAATTCAGCACAAACACAAAATCCTTGCTGCATGTAAAAAAAACATGTATGGTAACCTGTCTTGAAAGGAAACCGTTTACTTGTGACAAAAGTGTGTCATATATTTTCTTCAGGCACAGTGCAGCCGAGTTGTGGCAGTTGCATAAATAGTTGGAAATGAGTCCCGCGGCCGAAGTTTCCAGCGTGACCGAACACTTGGTCAACTAAGTAACACAAACAGTTAACAGAGTTTTCCTAAAAGTACACAGAAGTACAGTACACGTGGAGGCGATTGCGGTAAACAAATGACTGTGTCAAAATGTAATCACCCAGTATGATGTATGGCATCAGGAAAAGTGTTTCAAAATGTATGGATATGGGACAGGACTTGTGTATGATCAATGACACAGTATATTGTTTGATGTAATAATTTATTCACCCCATAAAGCTTTGATAAAACAATGTTGAAAAGCAATTTAAATTGAATTCATTTAAATGTCAATTCTCATGGTTAGGATTTTTCTATAATTGGCTATTTAATTAAAATAATTTTCATAGTCATTAATACAGCCAGCAACTTGTAGCGCACTGACGTGTTTTAATTACATGGTATTAACAAAATTGATATGCTTTAGAAAGCATGGTGAATAAGAAATAATTAGACCAATCATACATCATCCTCTTATGGACATTAAGTGTATCACAATATAATTGATGAACTTAAAAACAAGAAAGATAAATAACTTTAATTGAACAGAGTTGGTGTACAGAGCTTGGAACAAAGAATCATACTCACGATGTATTATATTTCAGAGGCAATTCATTATCTGTAACATCGCTTAGCTCTCTGTGCCCAGCACTCTCCCCTAACCTATGATTACATGACATTTAAAAGCAGTGATACTGTGTAGTCTTTTAAAATGTCCTTTTACCTAGTCTGCATAAATCTTCCAGCTGCTTTTCCGCATGGACTCGTAAGGGGGAAAGAAGCAGCTTCAGACATAAGAATCATTTAGATGCTTGGAATAAAGCACTTATTGATCATGAATATTTGTTTCTCCAAGGTTACACTGCCTTGACCCCATCTATCCTTAGACAACGTCCAACACAAACATGCCACTTGGGGTGACGGGGGGTTAACCTATTGAATGTTTAGTGTATCTGTATTCTGTATCCTTCTGACCAGAACCACTAACTTTTCAGTCACAGTTTAAATTGTGTTTATAGAAAATTTGTCTGCAACTGTTTTGATAGTCAATTCATAATGTAAGACATTTTTATGCAAAAACTCCAACCATCCTCTGATTCCAGCCTCTACAACATATCATTACACGGTTAATCTTTCTAGGTTTCGGTCTGTTGTTTGGACAACACAAGGCATTTGAAAACACCACCCTGAACTCTGGGAACTTTTGATATGTATGTTTACATACAGATAATGAAAAGAATCCTCAGTGTGTGGCCCTGGTCTACACAAAACTCCATTTCTGCTTCACAGTTGTTGCTTATATAATTATACTTATATATAATGATATGGTCAAGTTCAATGTTCAAAGTTAAAGTCAAGTCAACTTATGTGTAAGGCATATTTTAAAAACACACCGTGACCAAAGTAACCAATGAGACGCAACAACAAAGAAAACAGAAGATAAAGTTTGAAAAGTCAGGAAAGGATGACAGGATCCACATTTAACAAGAATTCTGGGGGTAGGAAGTCTACGTAAGCTCTGAGGTTCTTAAATTACAATTTATTCAAGAGCAGTACCAGTCGATATTTGCACACTTACAGTAGAGTTAACCTAAACAGAAATGCACCGTAAATATGGGTGATGTACATGCGCAATCTTCCACCTCTCGAAACACCTGCTACATGCGGGACTTGGATCCAGCTGAGGTAATAGAATTCTCCTTCACACAAAGTATGTAAAATAACCGCTTTCTGGTAATGTAACCGCTCAAAAGAGGAGCAAATGGAGCTCACTTCATTTTCAAAGAGCCAGCCTCACAGATAGTCCCACAATTAGGGTAGTCACGGCCCACATCCTACAGTACTTCATTTGCTGCCACGCAGCTTCCAATATAACTGGGGTGCAAGAAACAGAGAGATTTGTGGATATCTAAATTGCTAAAGCAGAAACCTGTATAAACAGTGGTAATTACCGGGCCATTGACAGTCTCTCAGTGTTGTGCTCATTCTGCCACAGCCACAGTGATTAAAATGAATCCTCATCGACTTCTCCATTAAAGCGCTGGCAGGAGCGATCCCGTGACCTTTCCCCATTGATTGAACATAACAATCACAATTCAATTGTAATGCAAAGAGAACATTTGTTATAATGTACACGAGATGCATGAGCCATTTCCTGGGAGCGGGGAAGGGTAATCAATGGAGTGACTCTTGGCGTGATGCAAGGAGAATGAGGCAGTGTTTGCAGGCCCTAATTCATATAGCCTGCAGTGTATGATGGAAGGCAATGATATGCATGTAAACACTCTGATTTCTCTCTGCTCATCGTTCAATAGGATAACAGCAAATCCTGATTTCTTTATCCATATACACTAACAACCCAAAGCCGCTATGATTGGCAGCGATGTACATGTACACAGTATGATACACTTCTGATTCAATCTGAGATCAGGGTTTGATTCATGTAGCCTATCCTGTCACGTGGCGATATCTCTTCCAAGTTATCTTTCAGAGAACAGCTAGAGCCATCTTTCAAGAGGAGTGACTTAATGTAACATATGACTTCAGACACAACAGGCTCTTGCCAGGACACTCGTAGAATTACTAAGTGGAAGACTGAGTACCCTCATAAACCTATATACTATTGGAACAATCTACAACACAGCTATGCTGTATGCTCTAGTGATAGTCAAGCAAGGACAAGCTTGCAAAAGCGCAATTACTAATGATTAGCTAAACTCAAGCGAGTGAAACCACAACTTGCACAATCCACGCGCCACAAAAAGGAAAGGCATGATAGGCATAACAACCCATCACCGTTCAGTCCCTCTTTAAAAGCTGCACTCGATCATGTCTTTCAAAAACTGTCTTATGAAGAGTGTATGCGAATGATGTCCTTAAGGGATTTCTTTTTAGAATCAGGAGATTATAGTTTACACGGACATTAAACAGATTAAACCAGCCAGCTCTCTAAAGGCAGTTTATCTAATGGAGAAAATGTGGTATGCTAATTGAGAAATTCCGATGGTAAAATTATATGTACCCCACCCCACCCCTCCTCTCTCTCCCTCTCTCTGCTGGAGGATTTTAGTTTAGCTTGATGAAATCAAATGGCTAATCACAGCCATAAGCTGTGAGACGTTAGCGGAGAGAAACAGTGTTTGCCATGCAAAAAGGTAATTGTCTCGGAAAACTTCATCGATGACAGATTCAATTCCATTTAGTAAATGTTTAATAAATGCTGTACAAACAGTCCAGGCCTATCTCGCTGTGCTTAGAAAACAAAGGGAAACTTTAATTGCTTTAATCATCCCTAGCTTTGACGTTGTAACTGGCCTTAAAAATAGCAGTTAACAGAAACTGTCCTGCTGAGGAAATTGAACCACATTTGGAGTATGATCCGTAATTAAGATAGGGGCATCCCGAGCAGCTAGGTCCGGGCGAACTGTTGTGACTAGGAAAAACATTCCCAAGTCATACAAAGCTATTCAATTAACAGAAGGACCCAAGAAAAACAACCTCCCTATTAGGTATCACTTACTTTAATCAGATTGAAAGCGATTGTATCCCTTTTTGAAAATCCCTTAACACAAACATGTTAATTAACAGATAGGAGGGTGGAAAGAAGTATTTTTCATTAGTGAGTGAAATAATGTTCCCCTTTAACATCAAGGAAAATCAACTGCTTACTGCAGTTAAACCAGTCAGCGGTGTAAATTCCCTGCCAGCATTTTTATTTAAAACCTCATTAATGTGTTTCAACCCAGCATAGCTGTACCTTTAATCTGCACTAAAAGGAAATAATGCGTTTCCTGCTTTATTTACCAGCCTTACTTAACAAGTGTTCCTGTACAATTAGAATTGTTAATAGATCTGGAAACAAAAGGACTTTGAAGGTGGGAAAGTGCTGACATTATTTCACAGGGGAAAAACACTCTTGAGAAAAAAGATCTGCTGTAAATGTAGTTTCCTGGAACACAGGCGCACTGCAATGTTGGTCTCTCTCATTAGAAATGCCATGCACAGGACATAAATCAAAGCCCGTAAAACATTTCATTGCCACACCACACTAAATTACACACTTGCTGGTTTGCCACACTGATTGTGTTTAAACATTGTAATTTTACTTTATTCCCATTAAATGTATGCAGAGTTTTACAATCCATAAACAGAGTAACTGTAATAAAAGTTAATAAATGTCAGAATTTGCATTTGGAGAAAAAAAAAAAAAAAAACCCTGCTACATTTTTGCAAATATCAATCTATGAACCTTTCAACATTTCGTCAAACAAAATGCTAATTGTACCTTTAGGAATTTAGGACACAAGTGACAAGAAATGAGATGCAATGTCCTTTAGAATCAGGAAATCAGCTTTGCTGGAATACATTAAGTGTGAAGCCAAAACAAAGTGGACGAGAACAAAAGACAATGACAGGATTTATATTAATGTTAAAGTCCTTGTATATGGTCTGGGGTAATTTAATTACAGTGCCAGTACACCAGTTTTGCCATTTGACCCTTGTTTGTTAGCCAATTCTGTTGGCTATTGTTTCTGCTCCTCTATTCCCTCTTCTTCTTGTTATTAAATGATACTGCATTGATGTAAGACACGTGAAATTATTCATGGTAACACTACAGATGAATATGTGAGAATAATATGATAGTACAGTGATCACGACTGAAAATAACATATCAATAGTGTCAGGTTGACCTTTTGTTGACTGTATTTTCAGACATTAATCTGTCGTCTTATTATCACTGATCACTAAGTGGCTGCACATCAAGATGTATGAATTAGTGCAAGCAATCTTGTGGTACTTTATGAACCACCAACCCTGCTTTTATCGCCCGTTACCGATTCTGACCAAAGTATCGTGACTTTCATTCTGACCATTGTGTCATTAGAATGAACACCAAAAGACAAACTTTACAAAAATGACTGTTATGCAGCTAAATAGAAGCTGCTCCAACAGCATCAACAGGCTGTAACAACAGAATGAATCAGTGATGTGTAACCATTAGCAGTGGGTCATGTTTATCTTTAGTTATCATGATCACCCTATGATACTAAAATGTTATATTATGAGTTAGTACAAGAAGTTGTTCTTCATTTTAGTATCCAAGCTGTAATACATCAAAAAGTGAGGGCAGCACCATGTGCTGTAATATCTCTCAGTTTGCAGTAGGTCACTATCCTCTGCTGACTTAATAAACTATGCATCCAACAACAATGATTATTCATGTCATTCTTCAAAGGTCCTTGAGAGGATCTCGATGCTGCAGCGATTCAACCTTTCGTATTAATTCAAGCTTGGCTAAGATTGTACCATCTGGGCTCTTGTACTTCATGATTAATGCCAAAGAGTTGATTCATATGTGCAATTGGAGTTTAATAAACAAGGATTTCAGAATTAAATGGCACATACAAATGCTTGGGATGAACTCGTGCATAGTGTCTAATTTGTGTTCTTGGTAATAAAGCCCACTCATAATTGCTCACTACAATCATCTCCCAGATACACAAATACAGGGATTTTGTGATTAACATAATGTGTTTCTTACAGAGAGGAAATAATCCTACAATTCTAAGATGCCTTCAGACATATGTACATAAGATTCTTTATTTGGCCCAAATTAACTTACTACTGCTACAGCATGATTAACACTGTCTGGCACAAACAAATAATTACTGTACATCATTGTACAGATTAAGCATCAACAAACTTTTCCCTTTTAAAACAACGTTGTTTGTACTAGATATTACGGCTTTGCAAACAAAGTTAACTTTGTAATTATTTTCTTGCTCACATTCAATGTCACACTGCTTGCTGCAGACTTCATAACGGGAGGCATTAGGGCTGCTGATAGTTTCCCAACCTAACACAGAGGCACCACACAATAGTGACCTCTACAGGAACCTAGAACACATCAACTGCAAACTAGTTCATGCTAATTGTAATACTGTTACATGCCTTTTCTTGTCTCGCTGAGGTTTTCAGGGTCTGGACCCCAAAATAGAAGCATTAAGCCTTTCATTTACCAGATTTTGTTTTACAAAAGAAAGATTGTTCTTAGAGATGCTTTGCTTTTATATAGTGTATGATATAATTGTCAAAGAAAGCTAATCCTCCTTTACCTTAGGGTTGCTTTGGATGTGGCTCAACAAGGACCAACTGGACTGCTCTTTGAGACACGCTGACACATTTTCTCAGTGTTTTTGTTAAGAAAACCGTCACAAAAATTCAAAATTTTGTTAAAGACTTAACTTTAAAACACTGTTTTAAACACTGTTTTTGGTGTCCTAGTTTAACTACATAAAGCAGCAGATCAAGACGCAGAAAGACATTATGCCAAGGTGTAATGGAAACAGGTGAGGCTGCTGCATATCAACAAGTAATGCCCTCACACACCCCAAGCCCTCTGCTTTAGTTGAAGACAAAGAACAGTGCAGAGCAGTGTCTTTAGTGGGGTAGAGCAGGAATGGGAGGGTGCCAAGCCAGGCAGACCACAGCCAAGTGCAGGATCACAGAGGAGGAATGAATGATGCTTAGATAAGAGACAAAGTAAAGAGGGCAGACCAAACAGGAAAGCTAAGAGGAGAGAATGTGCGGGGCGTTGCCTGCCTGAGCAGGAAAATGTGCTGATATGAATATGTTGCTTTCTTTCTTTTTTTGTTTTGTTTTGTTTTGTTGTGTAACTGTGTTTTGGGGGGGGGGTTTACCTGAAGAATTAATCACAGAAAACATCCCAGTTCAGTTCACACAAGTAGAACTATGAGACGCGTGGACAGTGCAAAACTCTTCCGGTGCTATCATTAAAATCTGAAATAATTGTAGTACATTAAAACTAATGTACAGTAAACAAATCCTTTCAGGTTTGAGATCCGGTCTGTTAGTTGTACAGCTAACATAAGACCAGAATCTCTCCTTGGCAAAAGGTCCATCCATCTGCCAAATTTTGCACAAATCTGTTGAGGTTTTGAGATGCCTAGCTGACACAGAGGTGCAAAATGAACTAACTAGGGAGGAACATTAGTGAAAGCAATAAATCTGCAATGTATCTGTAACAGATTTGAGACGTGGTAATGGATACTGTGATTAAAAATAAGTGAACTACCATTGAAGAGCAATATATTTGGCACAAAGTGTGATGTGTGAAGGTAAAATATGCAGTACTTGAGCTAATGCACCCACATTGTGGCACAATGCAGACAGCAAGATGTAAAATTAGTAATTGAGAATAGGGCCAGAATGGGGGAAAAAACGTAGGGTAATCTGCCTCTTTTCCCACACAAGGGACCAGGGGAACACAGGCTATGTTGTACCCCCCTTTCCTTCTTGCCCGAGTTCTCCTTTATGTATTCAAATTCACTTCAGCAGCATAAAATTCTCCCAAGAGACAGTATTGTCCTCCTGCTTGTCCCTTGGGCTTCCCATCTCTCTGTAACATCTCTTCACTCCACACAATTTAGCCCTAAACCTAGCAGACAGACTTTTTCCACAGTACCCTCTTTTTAAATTGTTAAATGCAAATTAATGAAATTTAATTAAAATGCATTTAACAGCCATCACTGAATGCACAGAATGTTTAAAGGCTTTGTGCAAATGACTCCAGTTTTCAGTTTTTTTTTTTTGTAGGACCGTCTGAAACAAATGCACTGAATAGCCTTTCACTGGTTTTACCTCCTGAATAATAATCTCTGTTGTGTTATTATGTGTGAAAATAAAGGGTACACACATTTCCCCCCCTCTCTCTGTCTCGCTGCATTCAAGAAACTTAGAATAGCAAATTTTACACTGATGGCTGAGTCGCAATTGCAGTTACAAATGTACGAACACTATACTTTTATAATAACGCGGTCCAAATGCTTCAAAAGGCGCATAGGTCTGCTCTAGTGAACTTGAATGTGTGGTCCTTGGTGCATAAAGTAAGCATAAGGCCAACTCTATAGCAATGAGGGTTTACTGAATGAAATGAAAAGCCCTTAGGCATCAGAGTTAATACATTAACATAGGGGAGGACTAAAAGACAAAAATACTAAGAAGTGGAATAGAACAAATGATAAGAGAGCAGTACAAAAATAATTATAAGTCTTCATATTGAAGTGGTGATCATAAGTTACAGTCTAAAGATGTAGAACTGTAATGTTTTAGGTAAAAAATAAATGAATTTAAAACGGCAGTGTGTACTTATATCACGAGGGGTTCTGCAAATAGCTCCCGCCACAAAAGAAAATCATCACATAAACCACTTTTGTGGGAGTGATTCCAAAGTATCACAATATTATCATATCTATTCACTGCTAGCATGATGCAAATAGGCTCAATGGCATGCTTGCCTCTACAAAACTCTCCCACCGGGTTCTAATAAAACAGTACAATTTCCCACTCTCCATTCTCCCTCAGAAATGCACCAGTCTGTAGCCCTGTGATCTGCGACAGACAAAATGAGACGCAGCAGCTACAACAGAACTGAGACACAGTCGGAGTATTCCCTGCGCTCCTTGAATAGATAATGCTTTTCCATCACATTCCTTTATTCTTTCAAAAAGAATGCATCAGAGGCCAAATATTAATTCTTCTCGTCATATGGAGGAGCTACGCAAGTGGCATACTAGGATGGGTTTTTGAATGATTAAGGGAACACATAAAGGGTTTCTTGTGACGCTTTGAACTTTCTGCAGAGTTCTGAGAACTCTCCACTTATTCCCCACTCTGCAGGAGACTTGATGTTAAAAGACAACATTAATGGAAGCTCGGTAACAGGTAGAGACAGAGGGATTAATGCAATCTAAACACAGCAAGCCTCTCAGAACTGGCTCTGGCTAGCAGGTGAATGGGGAACCACTTTCCCTCACTTTTTCTCTGTCCTCCCACCATGAATCTCCTTTAAAGAAATGCCAATAGATCTGATTGCCTGATTCTCTATTCCCTCCCTCCCTCCCCAGGCCTGTGAAGGCGCACGTGTGGGGGGAATCACTTCAAGGAATGACATTGACTGGAGATGTGCTGACTTGCACCACTGTTTGTCTTTTGATGTGAGAGATCAAATCAATGTACACAGCGTTCTCCGAGCAATGTGCAGGCAGATTAGCATTAGCCCGAAGGTGCCTGCTTGCCCTCAATCATTAGCGTTTACGTCCGACTCTCCAAATAATCAGGATTTACTCTGTGCTGTTGTGCATTGATAGGTGCAAAAGCAGCATAACATTTAAGATGGAGGGTAATGTAAGGCTGTCATAATGAGACTAACACCTACATAAGCCATAGACACTGCCTGACGCTGACATTTGTTATTGGTGTGAGCTGTGTTATTTGTCACTGGTCTGGTGTGCAATGGTGCCTTCACATGGAAAATACCACGATGAGATCTCCTGAGTGCTTAAGTCAGATGGATTGAATGCTCTTGAACACTGATAAAGGTTGATTTCAGGTTGTGCCAACATTATTGTGGGCCAAATAATGCAGAATAATTGTCATATTTTGTCCTGTCAAAAGCCAGAACAACGACATCCCTTAACGCTCTCATCACATTGTATCAATATTTGAGCACGTTTTGATTTTTTGTTTTTGTGTATTTTCTGACACATGCACATCCTAACCTGTCCTGTCAGCGTTAAAACAGAAGCACTCAAACAGTAATTGTGTAAAGAAACTATTAAGGAGTGCAACTCCGAGATTAAAAAGGCATAAAGATCTTGGCAGTGCCTTTCTGCCACATTTGAATTCATGCTGTTTGCCTGTAACTTCATGCTAATGATCAAAGTTGAGGGGGGGATTCTCCTGAGTGCAAGTTATGAAGATGAGATGAAGAGAGAGAGGGAATGGGTGAGGGAGAGAGAAACTGCTTTGCTGCCCTGCTTTGAACACTTTTACACTTTCCAACAAGCTTTGTTTTTTAATTGGCTGAAATTAATCTTAGGGATGTAGATGCCTGATTTGCATTCATTAAAACCCAACCAAAAGAAGTCATGCTTAATTCCAATCAAATTTGCTTAATTATGCATGGCGAGATATTCCCAAATGAGCTGTGGATTTTTGTTAGACCCTTTTTTTGTTTCCTATAGCAAATAAAATGTAATGAAGCTGTCTTTTTGTGTTTTACTGAATGTTGAGGAGCATATGAGGAGCACCTTGAGCCTGAGCTGAAAACAATATTACTGCTAAAGTAATTATAAGAATCTGCATTTTTCATTGTTAATTGTAGATGTCAGCATCATTAATTTTAATTTACGGCAGGCAATAAAATTAAGAATACTTTGTGCTGATGTTTTAAATCATGCCTGTGAAGGGGACACATAATGCAACTTAAATCTCAAGTAGATATTGATTGGGGTGGATGGTCTTTTCTATGAATCTTAAATAGGCAGACGCTGGGAATCTGCTTGAGACTTCACTTTTTACGAGTTAACTCCAGCACCAGATAGCACAAGTGCAATACAATTAAAGAAGTGTCAGTTTATGCACACACGCATATGAGCGCGTGCACACACACACACCTAATCAGCAAACTGCATAACAACACAATGATGTTGAACCAGATAACGGTCATAAAGGAGAAAATGTAAGACAATATAATCTAACCATGACTAACCTCTTGATCTAAGAGTTTAGAATAACAACACGCCTAAATATCATATAAAATAAATCTGTGCCGTGCTACCTTTCCTGAGCAGATTTCAAGTCCTTGTTGTGATATTTTGACAATCATATTAATTAGATTTTCTGACAGCGTAAGGCTGTTTGTAGAGACGGAGTGAGAGCAGAATGGAGGAGTTTGAGGTGCGGTACTGTACAGTACGTGGTCTATGGGGGATGACATTATGTGTTTCTGCTCCAACACTTGATTTATAGCTTCATTTGGACCACGCTTGTACGAAACACATCCTGCTGCTGCAGGAGCTTTAGTGCATTGTAGTCTGAAAACAAAGGAAGAATAAAATTGATCTTTCTGGACACACACAAAATCAATGAATGGCTATTTCCTGTTCCATGGCATGTTAGTCCAACTGACTTGCTCAATCCTTGAACTTTTCTTTGTGTCCTCATTGCTGGAGAGGAAAGGTCTTCGGAGTTCAGTGGAAACTTAAGATGATGTCATTTCGTATCCTTTGGATCACAGAATTGTTGTTTTTACTCTCTGCCTTAACCCCTAAAAGGAAGGTATTGAAAGGACCCCGGGTTCATATCTATGGTGTTGTTTGCTTTTTATAACTGACAAGCTTATTCCATGTTTTAAATTTGTATTCTGTCAACTTTTGTGGTAGCCTACCTTTCTATAAAATAATATTACAGCCAAAGGGGAAAAAAACAAAAACCTTAATCATATTTATATGCGTTGAAATTTGTGAATTCATTTGGTTAAATTCCACGTGATTGACTATTCCTCCAGAGGATGTGTTTGTACCTGTTGTACAATGCATTCTGTTCTCTAACAAGGTGATTGTGTTTCCAACACAAAAAGACTCAACAGTGATGTTCAATTGTTCTCTTTCAGGCTGGCTGTTAGCCAGCAGCTCCTTCATGACACATGGAGCTGGTGCACTATCAGCTCCCCTCTCCTCTTCCTGTCTGCTTTCCTGGCGGTGACTGAAGCAAGTCACTCTAATGCAACAATGATGGTGATTTCACTCTGCTTATCGAAGCGAGTAAGTACTTAAGCAGCTGCTTGTACTTTGATCCAATTTACTTCCTGAATGTGTGCTTCCTCATGCACAGTAAACAGGCCTGCCTAAGTTGTCATTAGTTCAAACCCAAGGCAAATAGTTCACATGATTATTGTTTGCTCATTTTTTTTCTTCCACTTTGTACAGTAGCAGCTCTGTTAACAGAAGTGAGTTAACTTTAGTGACAAACCCTCTGAATATGGGGCATATTTCAGGTATCAATCTGTACGTTATGGCAACGGCTGTAATTCAATATTGCCAGCAGAGCTCCGGAGGTTGAATGGAAAAGCCATAAGTTGAATACCACAACCTTTAACATCATTGTGTGCTTGACTCATCCCCAAGGACAGGACAGATAAAAGATGATCAGTAAGGAAATTGATAGCACTGATTTAATAAACATCCTCCAAATGATCTCTGTGACCTGCAGGTAGCGCGGCAGTCACTCGTACTTCGCCTGGGTAAAGAATCAAGTGAGATGATTCATTTGAGTGACTGAGGTAGTTGAGTTTGATGGATCATTCCTAAAAGCATCATTGCTAATCTTCAGCTCCTCTTTTTTGGGTTATTCACAGATCAGTGAGTTTTCCGGCTAATCCTGGACCTGACGCTGCTCTTGTCTGTGTACATGGTATTCATCATACTCTGACAGGGAGAGTCCTTCAGACGACAAATAACCTTCAGAGAGGGGAGGCAGGAAAGCAGTAGGTGTGCAGTTATTTTGGATACATTTCACAGTGGAGTAAGAAAGCTGCATGGGGAGATGTATGGTGTCCTTGTTGGGTGCGGAGAGATGGACCCTTCTCCGTTTCCTAGCATAATCATTCTGAGCCTCAGCCATGCCTTCGACAACTCAATCAGACAGCCCTCTACCTGTAAAGTGGCTGGGTTGATTTGATTGCCATTTTTATTGGATCCCGGTCACATAAATCAAACCAATGGGGACAGCTGTACAGACGTGACCACTCGTCATTCGCTAGTAGCCTTGGAAACATTGTTTCGGGGGCCGCGTGGCTGTCATCTGAGGTAAATCAGGGGTCTGAAGTTTCTTTCCTCCAACACAGAAGCATGGAGTTAAATCATCTTGAAAATTGATGTCACTGTGCCCAAGTGTTTTCACCTATCCCTTGGATAGAGTCCCATCAACTGGTGACAATGTCAGCACTTTTACCCTTCTCTCAAAAAAAGGATGTCTCCTGTCCTCAAGCCTAGAGGCCTGTTTTGGCTGATAAGCGTCGTTAAAGTTCTGACCTTTTTCTCTACAAAATTTTGTCTGCTTATTTCAGATATAAGACAAACAACTGGGAACTTTAAAGTTTACAGGCAAATATGCAATAAACCTTTAGTAGTACATTTGCTGCCAATTCTTTTATATTTTGCTTCAGTTGCAATCAGAGGTCTATTGAAGTAGCCTTCCATTCTAGGTAGTAAACTCAGAGACCCTGTCTTTGAAACTTAATACATTGTTCATCGTAAAGCACTGTCTGGTGAGCTTTTTGATTCAGTGTGAACTGATTAAGTCTATCATGTCCACCAGCACTTACAGTGGGAACATATTAGATTAAATACAGGTAGCTAATTTCCTCCTCTGCATGGGTGAGTGGGAGTATGAATGAAAGTGATGTAAAATTAATTTAGACCTCTAAAATTTTGATCACGCCGAGGCTATTTTGGTTCTCATGATGACAAGTAATAGGAGGTTGTTGCTTTCTAACCTCACAATATTAACACGTTTGCCTATAGGGCTTTCAGGATCAATTTCATTCAGCATAAATATCACTTGATCTGTAAAACAAATTAGAAATAATAAAAGCAATAAAAATGCAACCAAGCTCTATTGAGATGTCCCTCCTAGCCATGTGTCAAGACTGAAGACATTAATGATACACGGAGGAGAGAAAATTACCATCTAGGATACGTCCGAACCAGTAAACTGGTAAACAAGCTGGCCGTTAGGAGTGGGGATGATTTGAATCAACAAGGGTGAACAGATATGGATACTCGGCGCATTAGTGTTAATAGGAATAGATTATGGAGGGATTTCGTGGAGTGACCTTCAGTGCACTAATTGAAATAGTATTCCGAGTCAGCAGTGGAGTAATCAACTTAAACACAGAATCATAAATCATCATGAATAGCGCTGTCACAACCAAGCCATTAGCCTTGTGTTTTTTCCCCAGCAACCTCATGAAAATATCTGCCACACCGATCCGTAGGTTAATAGGAACAGAAATGGCATTTAGAGTCTATTTGGATCAAATGTACTGTGAGCTTGAAAGTAGAACTTTGCTAATTTGCAGGTAATGTGAATTGATGTAGTGAGGGTTGAAGATAGTTCATGCAACGAGTCAACACAATAACTCAGTGGGAAAAAAAGCTTGGTAAATCCTCGATCATAACACTGCTTTGTGACAAGTCTTCTCGCTGCTGTATGTGACCAAGGGCCCAGTAGCGGCTAGATATGTTATCATGCAGAGGTTAGGTAATCATGTCGGCTTGGTGTGACCTTTGTCTTTTGTTATTAATTACGGCTGACAAAAACGCAATAAATCGTGGGACCTTAGAGCTACGCTTGCTCACTCCAAGAATGTGCACGGCCAGACTTGTGTGATCACTGCACCCTTCACAACACCGCTGCGTTTGATATCGCAGGTTGATAGTAACTACCCTCCTTATTGGGTCTAATACACATAATGCAATTCTATTTAGTTATTATCACTTAATGCCACATTTATTTCAAGTATCAATACAGAGTGCTTTGTCAATGTTGTCGAACATCTATATTAATATCAACAAGTGCTCTCGCAGTAAATAGCTTTTTAATTGCAACTAAAGTGAACGAATTAGATTTTAAACAGTAGGTTAGTGTCAGTAAAATGTCTTTCACACAACAATACCCAGCAAACTTGTCAGAAATGCTGATAAGAGGGCCGATCCTGGGCGCTTACACGGCATTAATCAAATAGCAGGTCTAATTAAAAGCGCTTTAAACAAAGCTTTTTTTCTAAATGTTGCTCAGGTATGGCAATAATTTTTGATCAGCCAAGCCTGGAAGACAAATAATTAGAACTGCCACAGCGGCCTGATGAGTGATGTCAGCATCTCCGAGTGACCTTCCCCTGCTAATTAATTTTCATTCCAGGGAAAAAAGGCCCCGTTGTTGCACATTATTAATTGAGTTCATGAAAAGATGCACCTGATTAATTTTTGTTGATAATACTTGTCATTCTGGCCGCCGTTCGTAATCATTTTATGGGTTTTCATCTTAGTGTTTTTCAAAGTTGATCTAAGTCATCTTTACTGGAGATTAATTTGTCCAAAGTAGAGCTGCCCTGTCCCGAACAGACAGCAGGGCTTCAGTCTATCTCACTTAGATGCCTGGTGAACACATGGTTTCTCTTTATCAGCATTTGTTTATTCTTATTTACCACAACGCATTCATGGTGGGCACATTGTGAGAGTAAGTGAGAATAATTAACCTTATCAATTAATAATTAATGTTTATTACCAGACCATGTGATGAACGTATAAAAAGGCCACTACAACACTAAATTCAAGTTATGCTGCTTTGTAAAATAAAGTTATGGCATCAAAAACCATTAAGTCACAATCCACTGGGCCTATTGCTGGGCATTTTCTACACATCTCGTGTCTTCAAATAGATGAATGTATGCACCAAAGTAGAAAATGCCAAGAAACACTAACAAGAGTGGAACAAATGAAAAGTGTTATTGCTGAAACAATATGCATAATATTATTACAGGTGACATGATGGGCAATAACTGAAGCAGTTCCCCCAAACTTATGGGAAAGTTAGCTCTCACCATGCTCTATATGGGCCAATCTGTCTCTCAAGTCACTTATATCGCTTAAGGTTTAAAAAATCTTAATACATTCTGACACACAACCGACACTTACAAGCAACACAAGACCGAGGACTCCTGCTGGGTCAAGTTTTAGGTGTAATATAAAAACCATTCACAAACATGAGGTGTTCCTGGAACTTTGTGAAATGTAATGTGGTTTCAGATTAGCTGGACATCCAGACTGTAAACAGCACTATTAAAAAAAAAATGGAGGTGGAAGGGACATACGATCTAGGAAGCCTGGTTTGAGTAATAGATCGATGCATTTGAAGGATATTCAGATGCCAAAACACTGCACGGAGGTTTCTAATACTATCAGACAGGTTTTTACAACTTGAACACAGGGACAACTTTAGGATTACCCCGTTCAAGTTACATCGCTGGATAATGTTGCACTGCGTTTTGGCGATAGCTGGGCCGGGCTCAACTTTACCGGTAACGCGACCTCGCATTCGTTTCTGCTGTGCCAACACAATGGCCTCATTCTGGCTGGCAACATGATGGAGTTCAGGAAGGAGCCAGCACCATGTGAAACTGATGTGCTGGTGCCGTCCGCACAGATTTTTCCCCAAAGCTGGCAGCTGCCTCTGCTCATGCAGTTGCGAGCTGTACTATTTGTCACTGAGGAAGCAAAGATTCTTCTCAAGGAAACGTTGGATTTGTATGACAGTTGAGTTGGGGTTTGATGGCTGCAGTATTAAATCTGCTATACTGGCCTTGTTGCTTTCTAAAGTTAATAAGTATGAACTCTTTATCTGTTCACAAGTGTTACCTTGGCTTGAGGTCGACTTGTCACATCATTTTTGGGGATCGGAGCAGTTTGCCAACACATCCCAGAGCCAAAAGTTGATGGACTGAGCTGCAGTTGCTTCGTTCAGATACTCCCAAACACTGCAAATTTAAAGCATGTTAGATTAGATTTTTAGCATTACCTATATCCCACGCAAAACTGTAATGAACATACATTTAGAGTCAGCAGTATTTTCAATATCTTTGCTGAAGTAAAGTCCACAAAATGGAGACAGAACTACCGCAGAGTCACATAACACTTCCAAACATGCACATACTTAACGAACAGTTAGACAAAAGTAAAATGGCTTCCCTCAGACAAATGAATTAATGACACTAAGTAAACAACAGTAGCACTGACCATCAGCGTATCAAAATTTCGTTTCTGACCAATTAGGGTCAACTATAATTATGAAGCCAGAACTCAATATCCTTCCCAGCCCTTACATGACGTGATCATTTCTTCATTTTGTGGTGAAGAACCCTTATCAAATTCACTTGCCACATCATTTTCCTACACCTTAATTGAATAGGGTTGCAAACCTATAATAAAGAATTGCTCTTTAAGTCCCTCGCAGAGATAGGAAGATGACAGAGTTTTGTCACATGGATGCTCATGGCCACGTGGAAAGTGTAATTTGGATTTAAACTATTTTATTTAATGTTAAATGTATAACTTGATAAAAATTGAAAATCTATGAAAATTGAGCTGTAAATTGTAATCTGGCGCAATGTACAAAAATGGCATTTGGTATATACTATGATGACAAACTTTCTCTAGACCCTGAAATCAGTTGCTTTCCCCACAGCAAAGGAGTACCTGCGATGCTGTGAAGAAGTTGTGGTGAGGTTGTGTCACCTCATGCAGTGAAAATATAATCACCCCATAAAGTATCATGAGCCATAAAGGTGAATCAACACCTCTCTGACACAGTCTCAACAAAAATATTGTATTTTAAGTTTCACCCAGTTAGGATTTATGACCGGGCTCTTGTGCTGTATCATTGTATTCTAAAAGGGGGGGGGGTGTAATTCCTGGTCACTCACTGTAAAATATTCAGACTGTAAAATGTATGTATTTGAATTCAGCCAGTATCATTCTGACCAAAGTTTCAGCAAAGCCAGTGGGCTAGATTTTATTCCATAATAAGACTATGTCCTGTTCCCTAATAATTGCTATGCTGCCTTTTCTGATCTGTGATGAACAGGGGAAAGAAATGACGTACTGTGTCATCTACATACCAGTGTTTCCAAATGATGACATGACAGGTCCTCCACAAGCATTTTGCAGTGTGCTTCTGGCTTTGTGTTGCGGGCGTTGCAGTCATGAGAGTCCATTTATTTTTACCAAACTATGAGTGGGAAAGTCAGTCTTTGTAGAAGTCACGTAGGACATGGGCTATCACCTGAAAAAAAACAATGCAATTTTAGGTTGATAATATTCAACGCCTGGCATTACTCATGTTTGACAGCTTAATGAACTTATATTGCCGGTACCCTTACCTAATAAAGTATTACATACACTATCCGCATTTGGTTAGCTTTATCCATCCAACAATATAGGCCTACCTGCAGTTTGCTTGCGGCTAACTTTAGCCTTTTGACAACATTAATTTAACATGTTTAACATTAACATTAGGCTAATGCAGGTAGCATTAGCCTAACTTCTTGCGCACTTCCGTGACGTGTTTGAGTGTGTGTGTGTGTGTGTGAGTGTGTGAGTGTGTGTGTGTGTGTGAGTGTGTAGGTACCCTGCTGCTGTGGCTCCTCTTTGGGTGGTCTTGTGGTTAGCAGGTCGTCAAACGGTGGAGAAAGCCCTGTATTGACAGACTTCAAAATAAAGGTCAGCAAAGATGCTTACTATTTAACCTAGTTTACCTGGTGCAGCATGATGGTTTGTAATGATTACTACAAATGTATGCATGGATGTACATGTAATATACTGTAGGCTATGTGTACCACGTATTTAATATAATTGTATTATTTAAGTACAAACCACCAAATAATGACCAATAGGCTACAGCAAAACTGTACCAACAGTATATTCAGTATAGTTAGTTCCCAGTATAGTTCCCTGCATGGTACCCTGGCCAGTGGTTTTTTATATACAGTATATGGCTAATACCATGATATATTACTTGTACCATGGTGAAAGAAAATGCTCACAGTAAGGAACTGTTGGCAAAACAGGAATTATACAAAATTGTTTTGAGTTAGTAAAAGGTCGGCTTGATAATGACAAAACGCAAAAATAATAGGGAGGCTTTGCAGCTAATGGGAAAAAGTTGCAAGAATATCTATTAAATCAGTATTTTGCAAAGATCAAATCTATGTCTTTGGGAAGCTATACACCATAGAGCTTAGACCCAGTGCTTGGACCCAATAGTTTACTGTACAAACTGTAATAATGTGTACTACAGATCACCTGATTGTACCAAAGGGTAAAGAATTTGATGTTAATTTTTCATCTTGTAGAATTAATAAAAACCATTACAATCTTAACAATTAGGTTTATCTGAGGCGTTAGGACAACAGTCTCCCTGTTTATGTCTTGAGCTTTGTGGAACATTAACTCATGCATTTCAAATTAGGCATCAGGATTTTCATTTGTCATTTTACAATGTTGTATGCTTTTTTCTGTTAGACCCCTGAAACAGAAACCTCAACAATGCATTGCACGTTTCCCCCCCCCCTGTCTTCTTGTTCTTAATGGAAAATACCTTTACAGCCACAAAAGCCTGCTATTGTATGATAAGCTACAAATGTAGAGAGGTGTCTGAAAAAAATCCATTTAGAATTAATAATACCAAAATCATTCCGGTTAATGAAAAAGTGTAATTTATCTGAAGAGGCTCAGTCGTCTTTGAAATGCAAGATGTCACTGAGCTGGTATAAATGCAGGCTTTAATGGATACATTGACAGTGCTGCTGTATTGTTCTTGACTGTAGAAAATGATGTGAATGGCTTTGCTTGTCATTGTTGTGAAACTATTAATAGATCTGTAATTATGGTGGGCAAATTGTTGATTTCTTTTTTTCCCCCGCTATGGTATTTGATATGCTCAGCACAATAAGGAGATGAATTAGAACTAATAAACAGGTCTCATGATTCTGTCTCTAATTGGAGGATCATTATATCTCATCCACAGAGATGCCCACAGCTAAAGCCTTTAACAGCACTATTTCAAACAGGACACAAAGGCCTTAATGAATACTCCAGTGACTTCACGCCATCTCTCACAAAGGGAAGCATATATTCTGTTTTTATCTTACACATAGTTTCCTGTAATTGTTGGATTGAGGTGCAAGATCAGCCCTGCTTCCTTTGGAAATCACAATAATTATACCGAGGTTGTATTTAGGTTAAAGAGCTAAAAGATCCCTTGAAGACGTGTTAGCAACTTAAGATGGCAGTGGCATCACACTATGTTCACAAACTGAACCTGATGTGTTTATATATGGGGGTTTGGTGAATATTTCTGAAAATAAAAAATAAAAAAATCGGATATTGCTACGGATATTGCTCAATGTCCTTACAAGCACACTTATGCATTACCATAATATACGAATAACGAAAATAAGGAGAGCAAATGTAATGCGTGCTCAGGGAATGTGTTGAAATCTCTGGGTGCCATTTGCTCCCATCAGTGTAGCTGATAGAGTCATTAGAGAGGTGCTGCGGCTCGGCTCTGGGGTCTCTCTCCTGTAAATGGCCCTGTAGGATGGGTGAACAACCTTCACATGGCTCCGCGGCCTCAGAGCACTTCACTAAAGCTAATAGGTCATAGCAGCAGAGATGGGTGACAAAAGCAAGAGTGTTAACAATGGATAATGTGAAAACGGATTGCGGTTATCTAGTGCTTTCTCTGTCTCTCAATTCAAAGAGTTTGACATTGCATCAAGTGAATTTCGAGTGTAAGTCACGTTGTTTTTTTCTCTGACTGCAATGACAGCAAGGTTTGGGAATTTTAACATTGACCTCCATGCTAATGTAGGAGCCTCCTCTTTATCTATTAGTGACTAGCGTGATCACCCTTGGACGGCTGGAAAACCAAAAGTGCTGAAATTGTCTAAATGATGAGCTCAAGGATCTGTGGGTTTTGCATATCACACCTCCTCTATGGCTTTAAGAAAAAGGGTGAAAGAGGTCAGCTCAATATGCATATAATTTGGGGTTACATTCAAAGTTTGGGTTTTAAGCTTCTTGATGAAAGACAGCTATGAATAAATGTAATCTTTTCTCACATATGGTCATTTGCTGAGGGCTAGAAAAAAAGTCTTTGTGTGGGCATTCACCATTAATATTTCTTATTATTACTCTTTGCGGTTCATTGTCCTTCTGAAACACCCTAAATGATTGAGCAGTGTCACTGATTTCAGATATTTATTTACAGAAGTAAAGCTATCACTGATTTACGTTTTCGAACATACAGTCTCAAGACAATATTGTTACTGTCATGTTTTATGCCCTCGGTTCGTCATGGATGAATGTACAGGAAAAGTTTAGGCCACACTGGAGAGGAACTTATTTGTTGAGCAAGGGAAAATACAATGAGACGAGGGCAGACTGTCAAAGGACTGAACGCCATTCATCTGCTAACCTGTTCAAGGTGTGCCTGGTTGATGTCCTCCTCCTTTGGTGGGGAACATATGTCCACAGCAGCTGTGCCACCGTGAATAGGCAGTGATTGTGTGCGAGCTAACTGCATTCCTGGGAGCCAGGCCAAGTCTGAGTGGAGTGAGCTGTCCCATTTTTGATACAAGCATCGCCTACATTCCACCTGATTTACATGTCTCTCTTTCCACAGAACTAGTGGCCATTCTCTCTGGCCAAAATAGCACCTGACTTAGAAGATCTCTGTTTTTTTTTTTTCAGACCAAAGATGCTGAAGAGGTGATCCTGAGACATATTTCACACAAAGTGCAGGTGTGTTACTGTATCTTCCCAGTGACACAGTTTGCAAGAGCTACAGTACAGGTTCTGTGCGTCTTGTTCTAATGATGTATGATAGAAGTTTGATGCACGTTAGAGTGTCCAGTCAGGCAAAGCTATTTCTGTTTGGCATAAGTGAAAGCAGAAGACAGAAAAGGCTGTAGCTGTATTTTTATTAATAACTTTTGTATTCATTCTTTTTTTTTTTCAGAAAGTTTGTGCAGGTTGGCATTAGACAAAGCAAGTGACAAGGATAGTACCATACTGTATAATACTTACATGACTTAATGACCTCAAATCATTTCATAAAAATGAACAGAGCTTGGCAGCGTTGAGTACCTCATCCTTGAATGCAATAATTATGTTCAGATATGTCGTTCGTCCTCTCTAAAATAAACTCAAACACCTGTAATTGTTATCAGACGCTCGCACAGGAAACCGGGGCTTGTAAAGGCAATCTAAATGTAAACATTAAAAGGCAGTTGCGAAATGGAAATCTCATTTCTGTGTGGGCTGATGTCTCATCACAAACAAACAATAACAATAGACATCTGCAATATTTCTCCGTCCTATCACAGACCTCCATCCCATGAGGAACAAGGTCAACAGAAGAGCTCCAAATGGGATGGCAATCCCAAAATAACAATCCCAAGCAGCACCAACAACCCCCCCTTCTCTCTTAAACAACACAATCACACAATCAAAGCCCTACTGCCTTTCCCTCATTGTTTAATTTCTGCTGGCTATCTTAGATATCTCTGCGGCTGTTCTTATCTTTGACCTTCAGCTTGTTGCTTTGTCGTCGGCCCCTCCCTCCACCCACCTACCTGCTCCCACCCCCACGCCAGTGTGCTGCGACCTTCAGAGGGGTGTCATTACTCCCTGACCCATTTGACGATCCCCTCATGTGGAATGTGCATATGCCGAATCGCTGCGGATCTGCACAGTATGGGGTGAGGTGAAGTACTTACAGAAATATGACTTGACACGCTTTATCAAATGGGGAAAGATGAAGACGAAACAGCTGCTGGTGCTGTCGTAAGCAATCTGGCCGTGATTGAATAAAAGTGTCAGGAAAAGGGCCGCTTGATGGTCTTTTGTTCTCCCCCATCCAGCTTGATGTTAGTTTGAGCTGTCAGGAGGGAATCACAGCTGGGTGATTTATCAATACTTGGAGTGACCTTGCAGCCACACTGCTCTGTGTGTGTGCGTGTGTGTGTGCGTGTGTGTGTGTGTGTGTATGCGCACACACTGGTATCTGTGTGTGGCTCTCGTGGATTAAAAAGACACAAAGTGGAATATTTTCAAAATAGTTGGCACCCACAGACAAAGACTTGGCTTGACTTGGAACAAAACTCTCTCTTCTCTTAGACACAGTAAGTGGATTGTTCTGCCAACACGATAAGGGTATTTTTCTCAACATCAGAGCCCTCAAAGTACCACCAGCAAATGTTTGAGAGATGTGTGTCTCTTTTAACTAACGCTGCTTTTGAACAGGTTTTTCCCTAAATCTTTTTACTTTTTTTTTTCCTAACCTGTCCACTCTGTCTCTTCACCTCAGTACTTTCTTTGAGATGTACTTGGACAGCCTGTTTTCACAGCAGCCATTGACTGTCTCTGTTGTGATTAAGCAGATGTTTTATTGCAGACTGGAACAGTCATTACTGCCATAAACCCATCTGTGGAATTGCTTTTTATGCAAATGTGCAAAGCATCTGCATAAATAAAGTTCTAATTAATACCTTTCTGCAAACCTCTGCGCTCTTTGATTCCTAAGTGTTCTTAATTGTGTACAAGCAGGTAGAAAGTACAAATCAATGCTCACAACATGAGAGGGTTTTGTTCTCCATGTCCCCTGATTGTGATGGGTTTTTTTGTAACTCTTTTAGTAGAACTGTGAATAAATAGCAAATTAATGTTTCGCAGTATTTTACACATTTATAGATTTTTGAAAGCACGCCCGCTCAGCTGTTATTTAAAGATATTCAGTATATTTATAAATAATTTGATTTTGACAACCCAATGTGGTAAATTATTGACAAATGTTTTATTAAGAATGAGCGTAAAGCAATTTCAATCAAGGATAACATTTATGTAAAGTTGCAGTGAGTTGCATTTTTAGCTCCAGTTGTAGGTTACAAGGGAAATAAAACAAAATCTGCTGCTACCGGTTGATTGGGAACTACTGAAGAGTAAAGTTTCCCTGAGAACATTAAGGCTGCTTTATAGATCCCTTTGTTGTGAGGGTGCCAATGGAAGCTCATTAATTTCCCCTGGTTTTTAATGGGGAGTGTTGAACATGTGGCAAGAGTTGTCTTGGTGGGACCCTTATGAGTTGCGCCTCTGCTGTTGAAGGGATGCCATGCTTTTTAATTGTAAAGGTGTCCCTTTGCTAAGTAACCAAGCGCATTTTATTGTTTTGAAAATTGTCCAAAGCTATTTTTTAAGCAGTGTGATTGATCATTTATCTTTACAATTCAAATGTTGTCACTTTTAATATGCCATATCAGTTCTTTTTACTGTAAACGGACCACATGTTCCTGATGTGTAACTGTAAAATAATGGTATGTATAATTCATTTTCTGCTCACATTTGCCTGTGCTTATGATCTCTGTAAAGAACATCATTATAATGAACCCAGCTTAGTGTAGCTTTGGTATGGGTGTTCTTGTATACCAACGTGAAGTAAAAATAAAATCTAAAATACGTTTAGAGAGAACTTGAACTTCCATTACCTCTGAAATTAGAAGAAGAAAGACATTTTGTGAATAAAGAAAGACTTTGTTTAATGATTAAAGGAGGCATCGGAGCAACGAGTGAGGAGGAGGGGCTGCAGTCAGTGAGGTCAGGGGAAAATGAAGAATGGCTTTGAAAAGTGTGCAGGGATGAAGCCAAGGCTTTCTGTATTTAACTTTTTTTGTAGGAATTAAGGAGCCCCACTGTTTCCACAGCAAATAGATGTCATACAGGCGCATGGACTTCTGAACAGCAGATCATCTTAAGTTAATTCACTAGGTGGCAGTGTCACTTTTGAAACACATTAGGGCTTGAGTGTTATACAAAATGTGATTAACTACTGTTTGTTCTTGGATTACTATGCTTAGTTTATATGTGTGGAGAAACAAAACCAAACGTTGGGAATTAGAACTAGATGTCACATTATAGTCATGGTTACGCCTACTGTATGTCGAAGTTGGTACCATTCACTTTTTTTAACTTGGTGACAGCTCTCTGGTTTTAAAAAAGTGCCAACACTGATAGAGGAGAGTGTGCTTTCATCAACATTGTAATGCAGAGCCAGGGATTCTTATACAGCACAAAATACAAACAGGTTATGTGCTACTCTCTCTCTCTCTCTCTCTCTCTCTCTCTCTCTCTCTCTCTCTCTCTCTCTCTCATCAGCTTGTGAGATCTAGCAACTTTTAGCATAATGAATTTAGCAGGGATGCCTTCTCTACACAGTCCATCAGGCCTGCCATCTAGGAGATTAAATTATGTCTGTAAGCATTAAAGCTTTGATGCTGTATTTGGGCGGCACGCATGCATCCATTTGCAAAATTCTATATAACAAAATTAAAAACATGGACACCTATGGAAAATGGCTTGGCACTAGCACTTAAACCCAACCACTCCAAACAGGCTGCTGACTAATGCATTTCTAATCATTTCTGTGATCAATGTTAGCTACTGTGCAATAAGATTAATCAGCCATATGCAAAGCTAGGATCACCTTGAACAAGGCAAGAAGAAAGAAAAAAAGGGCAGATAAAAGGACTGAAAGAAAGTGTCTTAGCTATTATGTATGATAAGCACACTATACAGAAATAAAGCACACCTGCATTATTCACGTTTTTCCTTCTGCAGGTTTTGTATGCGTTTGAGCGGCATTACACTGTTGTGCTCCCCTCAGCTGTGCTTTGGCATCTGTGCGTGGCCATCTCACTGCTGAATAGCTGCCTGATTATACCAAATCTAAGGGAATATTCAAACAAGGCTGATAATGCATTCTTCCATATGATTCTCCAGAGCTGGGACAGCTGTTCGGCAGCTTCCAATGCCATGTTCAGAGAGGGACAGCTTTCTCTGCTCAATTTATAGGCCCCATTAAAAAAGGAGGGAGAAGTTTGACAAATGAGCCAGAGATTCAGTTTGTCTTAGAAAGGAGGCGTCACAACAACTTTCTCACATAGCTGACAAATAGCTACACTTTAACCAAAATGATTTGGAAATTAATGTTTAACTTTATAATCAATGGCCACATAGGATTTCAATGGCCATGTAGGCAAACTGGGCTGATGTATTGAAATGTGCTTCTGTGAGCACACAAAGCCTGCACTATATCAGGAGTGCCGTTTACATTTCTAGACAATAGCTGTCAGTAACTTCGTAAGGAACGCAGTTGTCCAAATCAAACAGATTACAACCGGGTCAATTTTACAAACCTGTCCGACAAGATGATAAAACTTTAATGACAAGAATTTGTCAGCTGTATCAGACAGGAGGAATTACTGGAGATCAGTGTTTCTTTGTTCACTTCACTTTGCCCACACAGTGATTTGAGAATGTAGAGTGGTGCATGTTATGCCGGTGCCTTGTAAAGTTTCAACTGGCAGATGAATTCTTTCAGTCTGGCTTTCCCCCATCTCGCTCTCTCGCTCTCACTCTCTCTCTCTCTCTCTCTCTCTCGCTCTCTTTTTCTCTAGAACAAGGAGGAGGTTGTCTGTCCAAGGGCACACCTGTAAGGTGCAGACCCTCGACAGGCTTACCTCAGTGGCCTCTCCTGCTGTACTCAAAAGGCAATTATTCCTCCCAGAAGATAGAGCACTGTCAACTTCAAACAGAGGACATTCTTTAGGCAGATTAGACTAAAATTATGTTTTATTATTTGTGCGCTGAAGAATGAATTGGACGCTATTTGGTCGTCTTTGTGGTGAAATCCAAGACAGTTTAAATGACAGAGGTATGTTTGGAGTCAGGGTAATACTCTGGTGTCTTTATGAAAGGGCAACAGAGAGGATCAGATTAGAAGCTGAACAGCGAGAGTCTTTCAGTGCGGCTGGGCTATCATCTCTGTCTTCTTGTCCGTTCCTGTAGAGAGGTTAAATTAAATGGCTGTAATAAATGTTTTGGTCTTGCTGATGTGGTATGGCTGGCTATCAAACGAAAACACTGTGGAGAAACGGCATGGTGGAAGATCAGAGGAAGGAACAAATGGTGGGTGGGAGAACTATGTCAGCACATTACCAACATTAGAAACGGACTTGTTTTCACTTAAACCTCAATTATAATGGTGGCTCCAGAAACAATTATATTGATGAATGCTTTCTAAGTTACTGTAATTAAATTATTCCATTTAATTAACGAATTATATTGAATTTCTCCCCAGAGGACGGCATTAGCCTCATCTGCTGTTTTACAAACAGGAGTACTCTAATGTTGTGTGCTATATGGAAATGATTACTAATGAAACTGTGTCAGATCAGATAAATGCTGTACAGAGTCAACAAGCCAAGCTTGTAACACTGCCAAACTTCAGACGAAATAATAAAGCCAAAGAAGAAATTATTGATTGGATTGTTTTTTTCAAGGACAGGCTTTGTACAGCTGACATCAAATAAATTATAATTCTGAGTGCCTACTTGAGGTTTCAAACTAAATATAGAAAGTCAAACAAAAATATTTATTAAGCAAGCTTCTTAAAATAATCATTCTTGAATCAATACAAATCTCAAGATTTGAATTTAGAATGAAAATAAAGAGCGTTTTAAACTGAGCATGCATCAAAAACACATTCAGACATAAAAAATGCTTAACAGCATTAAATAAAAGTTTCAATTGATTCCATAAAAAAAAAAAGCATCACATTGCTGTTTCCACTTACCGGCTATAGCAGGTAATTATACACAATATAAACCTGGAATGCATTAACAGTTCTGCTTTGATGGTTCAGCAATACAAAGCTACAGTACGTAAATGCACAAGTGAGGTTCCACTGCAGCTGACCATTGCCCTCTGGTGGGAGTGCCAAGCACCTGCTTGAAGACAGACTATATATAGAGCATCAGATTTGTTTGTATTTCTTGTGTTACACTGAATGTCATATCATTTGAGGTTACTCACAGACAAACAAAGATAAGGTAGCTGCACACAAACGCACACACAGTATTAGTCATATCAGTTTCACAAACAAAACACCAAAAAGTTGAATCCGCTTCTTGAAAGTTATTTTACCCTTTCAAAATATAAAACACACACACACACACACACACACTGTGCTTACAGTAGCAATGTGCTGCATGTGTTTATTGTCCTATCCCCTCTTGGCTTGGCCATATTAGTCCATGTGAGAGGAGAGAGGGGTTGTGATGCTGTAAGCACATACCGTGCATTCTCTCTCCTCCGCTGTGCAGTTGTTGGGCATATTGTGAGGTTTTAATACGGGGGGATATGGAGGGCGGCTCGGCTCACATTCGCTGTACAGGAAGAGCAGCAGCCAAGAATGACAGTTGCTCCTCTTGGAGCTGAGACATCCACGGATTTAAATTGCACTTTGAAAGGTCAGCACATGACAAGCAATCAGTCAGCTCCTAATTGGATGATCAGCAGTCATTTGAATATGTTTCAGGTTTGTTTCACTGCATCATGAAAAATACAAACAAGTTAGCATTTTGTTGGTGGACACTCATTCGGATAATAAAAACATTTTTTTTATTGATAATATCATCACACAATGAAAATATGTAAGTAAGTAGAAAAGATAATAACTTTTATTTGTAATGGATTTACAGCAAAATAAGGATAAGACAGTAAGAGAATGTAAAAAAAACAAAAAAAAACAAAAAGAAAAGTCAAATGAGATCATGATTTAAGAAATGAAAGAATTATAGTGAGTTAGAGGAAGGCCGTAAGATAAAAATGAGTTTTGAGGGGGGATTCGTGAGAGGAAAAAGATCCTCCGTCATGGAGTTTCACAGCTGAAGGGCCTGGACAGCAAAGCCCTGTCACAGACAAGATTTGATTTCATATAACTCATATTATATCAGCCGTTTTTATCAACATGTTAAGGTTTCACATGTATAACCCTATCTAACCTCAGAGATACTCACATTTAAAAACCTGTCCAGTCAAGCCTACAGTGTGTGCAGTAACAACTATTTAGTAAGAGGACAGAAACTGCCTGAAGAAAAACATGGATGGGAGTGGCAGCACATGTGCCGTGAAAAAAACACAGATTTTTATTATTTATTTCTCTATATAGAATAAGAAATGCTGCTTAGCTTTGTTCACATCCATGCCAATGTTGCGGCATACCTATGTTTCCTGTTCCAGCATGTTGCACTGGCAGTATAATTGGCATGGGGTATTACTTCATACACCTGTGTGGGAAAAAAAACTAAACCCTGTCAAGTGAGTTCTGCTTTTTTTAAGCTGAGGTATAAAGCTGCTGTCACTGGGATCTCAAGAGGGCTGGATCCAGAGCATATCCTCGGATTTAAAGAACAAAAAGAGCAGATAAAAACATCATATGTCAAAGTTCCTCATTTAGTCCTCACAACTAAATGTATATAAAGAGTAAAAAATAAGTACATGAATGCAGCATTTGCAGCTTAGTTTGGTTTATTTAAGTTTATACACGACAACTGCAGGCAGATTCAGGACAGACCATCATTGATGAATGTAAGTATGGCACAAAATGTATTTGAGTGAAATGCTGAGCTATTTTGATGGGAACATCCCCTTTCCTGTGTATGTGTGCGGGCTTCACTGCTGGCTCAGGAATGTTGGCATCAAATATGCAGTCCTGACAGACAGCTGCACTGCAGTGGCGTTTTTAACATGCCAGGCCAGGACCCAAGGCTCTAAAGAAAATCAGAAACTGCGTCAAAAAAAAAAAGATGGGAAAATTGGACTTGTTTCACTGGGGGTGGCAGGTGGGACACTGATAAATCATCCGTTTGAATTTGTCCATGGAGGTCTTAGAGGTTGAAAACGACGGAATCGACCTTTATAATAAAATGTGTAAAAGTTCACGTGTGGTATGAAAGTTAAAGGCAAACCGTTTGTTCAACGTGACCCAGACGAATACCAACGAATTACCGATTCACTTTATTCCGAAGCCTTAGAATAACCTGCTCATTTACTCACACGGACACTTGACACGTTCGTCTTGCTCAATAGCCTCTTTATCCGCACGTGTTTCGTGTTATTTCTGCCCTCGGCTATTTCACCTCATCGTACAACCACAGTATTCATTACACTACTAGGTGTATCCCGCTCGCCTGATTGTCCTGTTTATTTTGTACATGTTCAGCCCCGCCCTGCGGACGCGCTGGTATCACGCAGTTGCGTAATTTGACAAGCCAACGCCAAATAGGCAGGATGAACGTTTGACAGCTGGCTCCCTGCTCGTGGAGATTGTTTCGAAACAAAACAATACCTATGCTTAATTTATTCGTGAAAGATTTGGGATAGTCGCACAGTACCTCTGCTTTTATGGCCGCTGCCGTGAGGAATAATGTTTGGGTTGCTCCGGGGCAGGACGCGCCGTTTCTCCGTAAAGCCGCCGCGCCACTGACAGCCGACGGTCTGAGAGGTGAAGATCATGGACAAGTGCTCTGTAACACGAGGGATGCCATCCCGGGAACTTCCTCTTTTCACGATTACAATCTGGTAGGGGATTGCAGTTTTTTTTCCTTTTGCCTCTGCCTCACAGCATCACGCTGTTTACTGATGCCTGCTGGTTTGACGTAGAAAGACTGTGTGTTGCTGATCCAAGCGAAACGGGCTGTTTTCACTTCAGCGCGTAAGCCTGACAGATCAGGGCCAGGCCTCTATGCGTGTGCCTGGCGCTGCTGTCCCGGCGTGTGACTGAAATTCGCTGTGGATGTCTTGCGTTGATGCTGACATTCACTGACTGCAGGTCGAGTCACAGGCAGGGCAAGGCTGGGGTGTGGGAAACGTTGCACGCGCCGCCGAAACTTGCGAAGGGCGTCTGCTGCTCGACACGGGGGGCAGCGTCTTTGATGTGGCAGCGTGCACAACACTGTGCAGGCCCCAAAATGTATCACAGCAGTTACTTTTGTTGTTTTGTTTGTTGTTACCTTGTGACGCTTCAGCATTAGTGGAGAATGGTGTTAATTCAGCAGCAGGCCTTTTTTTTTTTTTTTTTTAAATGCATTGCACTCATTATTTTAGAAGAAGAACAGCAGTATAAAACTCCTGAGGCGTTCAGGGTCCATGATCAATTCAGTGCTGGCTGTGAATCTCGTGTTAAAGGAACATCTTACACACGGGAGCTGAATCAGTGATTTGTGTTTTTATAACATCAATGCATTTGAGCTTTTACGTGGCTGACCTGATCTTTTCTTTTCTTTTTTTTGTCTTTCAGGGTAAATCAGAGATGGACAGCTACCTGTCTGCGCACCCGCAGGACATGGTCAACTCCAAAATCATGTGCAGGGACAGTGCTCTGATGCTAGAGCCGCATTTCAGCGAGGACTTTGGCTCCCCGTACAGCGTCAACATGAGCCTGCTGCTTCCTGACGTCACGTACCTGCACCCGGGTCTTTGCAGGACTATGAGACAGATCAAAACAGAGCCGTCACACTCTCTGATGCACACCCCCTGTCAGGGCAGCGGAGTGCCTCCAACGCTCCCAGAGTACCCGGGCGTTTTTAATGCG
Organism: Nannoperca australis; assembly: GCA_036023655.1. Lineage (NCBI taxonomy): Eukaryota > Metazoa > Chordata > Actinopteri > Centrarchiformes > Percichthyidae > Nannoperca > Nannoperca australis. Next base: position 11,393 of record JAVQJD010094616.1, on the reverse strand, counting down.
GGCGACACCGCCAGCGGTAACTTTTTCGTCAAACAGGAAGTGCCAGACTTCCAGGATGTTCCCCTGTTTCAGCTTTTGAACTCTGACTTGGAGCAGCTCATTCATGGGTCGCAGCTGAACTCCATCCCCATGGCCCCGTTAAGTCTTCCTATTGGGAACGTCCACGTAGGCCCGGTGCAGAATTCTGCTAAACCCACAAGCACTCCTCAGAACGAATGTCTTCCATTTAATCGACACGTAGGCTATCAGCAGAGACCGACCTACTTGCCCCCTTCTCCGCCGAACTCTGAGCCCTCAAGTCCAGACAGGGGAAGTGAGCACCTTCACAATCTGTCCCCGCCTCCCTCCTACCAAGCCAGCATCGCCTCTAAGTTAACTTTTCAAAGCCATAACCCCATCGATCCGGGACAGACTTCTAGTGTAGCTCCAATCCAAAGCGCAGACCAGAATTCCAATGCTGGATTAGTCCAAAGCCCAAGTGCTGGACCAGTCCAGCGTTCAACCCTGACGCCAGTCCAGACAGCACCAGGGGTTGGCCCACTGTCTCCAGTGTTGGCCCAGTCGGCTGCATTTAAGTACAACAGAAGGAGTAATCCTGATCTGGAGAGACGGCGGATTCACCACTGTGATGTCCCAGGTGAGTCCAGTCTGCATCATCAGCAATAAACCTGAGTTTAGAGTTTTGCAACATTAGAACTGAAATGTTTCTGTTTTTAGGCCAATATCCAAGTGAAAAGACGGTATCTTGATCTTAATGAGCTTTCTTTTTCTTTAGGGTGCAAGAAAGTATACACCAAGTCTTCTCATTTAAAAGCCCATCTACGGACCCACACAGGTAAAATCTTTTCAGCTGCACTTCTTATTTTGGGGTGAAGGTTGTGATGTCGCCACGCAGAAAAATGTACTTGGCATGCAGATGCATTCTGTCTGCTGACAGACGTGTCCCACATCTCGCTGCTGTCAATCACATAAACCCCGTTGCTCTCATAAAGGGGGCAGAGATAATAAGGACACACTGTGATTTATGGCTCACAGTAGAGGCGTGCGTGCGAAAAACTATCCGCTTTTTCATCATCAAAGGTCATTCATTAGTAATCAGTGAAATATGTAGAAGTGATTATTTATTAAGAGAGATGTCTCCAAATATGTGTTGTCTGTCTGGCGTAGCTTCATCTTCTTTCTCTTTTCTTGTTGTGTGCTGAAGGAGAGAAGCCGTACCAGTGCTCCTGGGAGGGATGTGAGTGGCGCTTCGCCCGCTCCGATGAGCTGACTCGCCATTTCAGGAAACACACCGGGGCGAAGCCTTTCCAGTGCGCTGTGTGCAACCGCTGTTTCTCCCGGTCCGACCACCTGGCTCTGCACATGAAGAGACACCAGAGCTAGAAACCCTCCAGTGCAAATCAAGTCATGCTTTTTATTTTTCAGTCGACGTGGACAAAAGACCTGGTACTTACATATCAGCAAACAAACTAAATCAAAACTCCCCAGTGGAGCCTTTCTTAGCAGTGCTGGCCCACAAGTAAATGTTTCTTTTATTGTAAAGATATTAAATATTACTGTTGCCTTATTTTATTTCTACATGTATGCCCCAATATTGGGGGGCATTTGCAAAGGTGTCAGTCAAAAATAATGATCCAAATGTAATAATAAAAAATATTTCATATTCTGAAGCCTTTATTTTTATTAGATTACTGCAAAAAAAACATGCAAAACTACAATTATTAATATTTTAGTTTCAAGTTCTTCCTTGTACAGATCATATCAACAATGTGTCATGGTATGGGCATTTATTTAATTCATCTTAAGTAACAAACTGCCACGCTGTAAGTGCAGATATAGTATTGCTATTAACTGGAAGGTCGATGAATATGTTGTTTTTAGTCAGCAGGTCAAAGGACTGATAGTGTGTTGTAGTGTGCGTAATATATAGAAAGCAACAGCAGTTAGTTAAAGTGGAACGTAAGCAAGTTGTGGATTTGCTAAAAGAGACCGTAGGAGAAATAAATATTGGGATGTTTATAAGCCATGCGGTGAGTGCAGCGCTTACAGCATGGCTTTAACACCGTCAGATTTATAGGTTACTTTGCAACTGAGGTTAACTATACTCAACAATAAATCTTTTTTGTTCTCATAACACGGAAAGAAAGGACAGTAATATAAATCATGTTCATCTGGACAGCATAATGAATGTTCTATATCTGTGCCCCTATATTGGAACATAGATATGGTCATTACAGAAACGGTGAAATGTCTTTCAAGCAGGTGCAGATATAAATCCAAATGGTGCGGTTTTGATTTTTAAGGACTTCTACGAACAATGCGTGATATTATTTGATTATGGCAAAAAGGTGTAAGTTACTTTTATGGGCTTGTTTTGTCCCGTGTTAATTTCAGCCATGCATCAATATCTCATTTTACAGAAAGGATGGTGAAAGAGAAGTGCTCAAACAACATTTACAGCTTTGAGTACGTGACATTACGGTTATTTTCTTTCTCCTGGAAGTTGTTGTGACGGACAAATCGAGACTCCTTCATCTTGACTTTGTTTGGCTGCGAATGATGGGTCCGAACATTAGGTATCTTGTAGCAGGATTACAGCATCACATTAGAGATGATTTGTCTCCTTAAGTGGTTTCAAAGTGATGTCTGTGCGTTGTTTCTTTTGACTCAGACTGAGCACACGCCAGGCTGAACATCTGTGTAAGCTCTTGGTTTCTTTGACTACTATCCACGTATTCAAACACCTTTTCAAAGTGCCTTTAACTGCTTTTTTTGGATCGATGAGAAACAAACTGTTATCAGGTACTCTACTCTGCTAAAATTATTCTGTATTTTGGCTGCCCCTCCTTATTTCCATAACTATCTCTATTTATGACCAAGTTTCTTTATAATTTGATTCAGGTTAAACAAAATAGATTTTGGAAGTCTATAATTTGTCAAGATGTATATATTTTGTATCTGCTGTTTAAGGATACAATCCATTGATTGTTGTTTGGATGTATAAAGATTTTACTTTTTTTTTTATTGCACAGTTTTTTAAATTTCAAATTTTTGGGGGGCAAAGTCTAAGAATGATCAAATTATAAAATATTGTTACAGTCTACACTGTCATCACTTTCTCCAGCCAAGATAGCAGCTCAGTGGAGTATGTACCAGTGAATACTTTTAAAATATGTATCCACACAATATATTTTGACATGAAAATGTAACCTAAATTGATTAAATGTGCTATGAAGCCATTTGACCCTCACAGTGCAAATAAAGTTTTGTGTTGAGCTTTTGTTTTTGAATGTCTACTTTTTACTTTTGAATGTCTTACTTTTAAAACATTGTTTTCTCGACTTTATCCAGGTATTTCCACATTAAATGTCCTCACTTTTTATTAAATGCCTTGTAAATTGTAGTTGACGAAGTGTTACTATTCTTTACTATTCTTTATAAAGATTTAACATTACATTTAAGTGACTAGGTTTATTTAAAAGTACGTTCGGATCATAAATGCTCCTTTAGAAGGAGCACTGACAGACAACCACTTGAAAAGAGGAAACAAGATTTATGTGGAATATTTTCAAAATTATTCAGATGTGGTTTTTGCTATTTAAAATTTTCAACTGGCCAACTAATGTTATTCTTCCTCTTTCCAGTGCAAGATCGTCTTAGATGCTCAGGTTCTTTTTGGTTATTGGTGGAACAGCAACACGTAATTTGTCTTTAGTAATTAATTATCAGCACATCCTCAATACACTTGTTCTTGCTGACGACAATTCTATGTAATCACATTAAAACCAGATAACTTTTTCTTCTGTGTTTGAATTGGAAAGCGTTCTTGACATGAGTCATAGCAGAGGCACTGACAAAAGGTGCAAAGAGAACCTGAACAAACCAGAAAAGTTGTCTGAGCTTGTTTATGTACAGAGGAAGTTCCCTGTGGGGATTGTTATATCAGCTATGGCTTTTAGCTTCTTTTGAAAGTGCTTTACTTTGCTTGTACAATATAGCCAACACAGTATAGGCTGTTGTGAGTGCATGTGATATACTGCACACCGAAATGCTTATCGGAGTGGGAATTCAAACCTTGTTATTGGAATCATCTGAATCCTTTGCTGGCTGACAGAAACATTCATCCAGATCCAGTTATAATAGAGTAATGCACAGGATGTACTGGGTGTTTTCTTTTAAGTGCAACCTGTTCTAAGAAACTGTATTCACTACATGCTGTGTTAAAACATACCAGGTCTTAAAATACCACTCCCTGTTGGTACTAGATAAAAACAAAGCAATGTGATATCACACAAAGGGTGTTTAAAGACGTCCTGCACACTGTAAACAAAATGGTACGACTGTGCTGTGATGAAACTGTACTTTACTATTTTAAATCAGCCCTGAAGCTGCGAGGCCAACGCTGTCTGTCTACGTCGTGAAATTAATATAAAGAAAGACTCTGATCAGTGTCAGTCAGTCGCCGTCGTGTCCCCTGACCCACACACAACACAGCCACGAGGCCGCGCCTGCTACAGTTGTTGTTCTTGTTGCATTTTTTAAATGTGCTGGGAGAGAGGGTTCCAGCACAATATGAGGGTGTAGTTGCACTTTAAATACACGCGAGTGAGGATTTTCAGGTAGCAAAGATTTATATATATAAATATATATAATGTAAATTGAAATAGCAGGTGAGTTAATGGTTGGTCAATGTTTTCTCCTCTTATTGAAGTGATAAGATGTACAAGCTACTGTACTGTATATCACCTATAATTGAATATGCCTTCACTAATACCAAGATCAAGTTCCTTGAATGCCCGAGAATGTGAGTACAGTACTCAGATGTCTTAGTGACATCAAAACCACATACCATCCACCTCAGTCATAGATAGCAACTAGCGCCATACCAGTGTGTTACATACAAAATGCAACTTTATTAACCTTCATGCCTCCATTCATATTGATATACATGTATATGTTTGAACTTATTTTAATTTCACAGCTCCATCCATATGAAAAATACAGAGAAAAAGGCAAAACACTGACTGGATACTTAAACAACTCTTGGAGGGAAAAAAAAGCGTAACAGAAAAAAAAGAAGAAAAAAAAAAGGACACCTGTTGTTGAAGTTTTGAAAAATATCAGGATTAAAAATTTCTTTTACAGATGTGGAATTCCGTGACAAGAATCTCCCTTTTGAAGCGATGCTGAGCAATACCACAATTTTTTTTTACGGTAAGAATGAAAAGATCTGAATATATTTACACTACACTCACTTTACATAAATACAAGAACAACGATTACTGTACGTAATATCAGCAAACTTGGAACATAGGCATTGGCTTCACTACAAAAAAAATTCAAAACCAGAAAATCAAAAGCAGATGTTACACAGAAAGTAAAATAGATATTGAACTTATAGAGAAGTGTAAGATCAGTATTCATTAACAAAGGCGTCACTCTACAGCTGGAATCCCAGCCACCGGACTTGATTTTTTTCCTGTGAGTAAGATTCCTCATTTCCTTCCATGGAATCACTATTATGAATACATGTAATGAAGCTGAAACATCAGGAGGCCTTTGTAACTCAGATTTGTTCCCCGTAGAGAAAGTGACTTATTGCAAGCAAAGTAACAACACGAGCTATAAACAGCCTGCGAAAGTGTTATGGGAGGATGCTGCATTTGACACAATGGCATAAGGCTCAGTGCGAAAAGACAGTTAAACATTAGAGGTCCGACTTGCATAATGTTGTCTGTGCTTTTATTTGTCCCCCCTCCAAAATTCATGGTTTCCCATTTGAAATTTATTAATTTGAGCACACATGTTAAAATCAAAACTCTGCACAGCGCAGTTGATATTACAAGTTTGCAATATGAGGCACTATTCATTATTATTGCATAACTTTGACCCTGGTTACCGTTACAAAATTATGCTTTCAAATGAGGAACGAGATGCTGAAGGGAAATATAATACACCCTGTCCTGCGGAGACACCGTATTCAAGTCTAATTGAATTCAGCAAAAACTGGTGTATTAAGGCATGCAACGTCATATACTGAATACGAGAGTACACGTGTTGTTGATATGTGCTTGATCAATATAATTTCTTGTTTGGCTATAGCAAAATAGCAACACAGGGAATTGAGTACCTTAATACGGTCAATGTATATAAATAATTTGTTGATTATAGCAAACACTGGTTCAGCCTTGGGAATAGAAATGATTTGATCATGAACCTATTTAACCACAAACCAAAGAAAAATCAGAAACTGTTATATAACATCACATTTGATAATTTACATGATGAATACCATTAGCCCCATTTCACTGTATATCAAATTAGATAAATTACAGTCTCTGAAAAAGACTTTACATGTATAAATGTATTTCCTGCATCTACGAATCAAAAGCCCTATTCTTCCTATGTATATACAGGCTGTAGAACTTTGTAATAAGTTTTATCTTCACTATCACATATATTACAACATTTCAAAAGATCCTTTTTACAGAAGAAAAAGTTATATGCAATGATGAAGTGCCCCTCAATAATAAAATGTCCTCTTACATTATATGGATGATACAATATGATGATGATTATTTGTTTATAAATTGACATCTGAAATAAAATAATTAGAAAATCATACTAAGAAAATCAAACAAGGTGCTGATATGCTTTTGCCAAAATGATAATACAACTGGGCATAATGACATGTGCGCAAATAATATACATAAATAATGATAACATACATTACCATTCTCCATTACATCAACGGTGTAAGTGTCACATACATTGCGTGCATGTGTGGAAAGGACTTCCTGGACTTGGCTACTTTAGTGAGTGAAAGTGAAGATATTCAATGCAAGTGTGCAGGTGTGTGTGTGTGTCATATGTGTGTGAGTGTGTGTGTGATATGTGTGTGAGTGTAGGGTTTTCAAGGTGCTATTAGCCAAAGGGTTGCCATTTCTTTTTACTGGCTTCGGTCCAATAAATGCATTTAGCAGCACTATCAAATAATATGGGCTGGCCTGATCCCCCGAGTTTATGTCTGCAGGTCTTCACACAGCACGAAGAGTGAAGAGTGTGAAATATGTGCAAAAGTGTCTGTTATTATGAAAGTAACAATATACTTTTTAATTACATTTCCAGATTAAGGTTAAGTGATGTTCGCCGAGTGACATTTCAGCCAGTAACTGCATCGAAAATATATTCCTACTGCACACACATAATGGATTCATGTATGTACGTGTGTATTTCTTTTTATATATATGTACTATGTATGTATGCATATGCGATTCCTCCATTTCTCAGCATGTTAAATAGCCAAATCGCAGGTAAATCGGATAATAATCTTAACATAGATCTGGTCTGAGCTGAGAACATTTCAAGTGACAGTCTGTATTTGAGACCCATAAAATAAAACAAAATAAAATGATTCGGAGTAACTCGCTAAGTTTAGAGCCTTGTGCTGGAGCTACAAACCAATCAACAGAGGGAGTCGTGGTACAGAGTGAGGAATGGCCCAGATTTAAACTTCTCCTCCGGTATTGACATCAGCAAACAGAAAAAGAGGAGGTTGACTTTCCTTCTCATTTCTTTGTTCAGTATGTATTGCTCTTCTGTATTGTACATCACGTACCACACCATCCCCGTAACACTGCAGCCGTTGTCAGTTTTCAGCTTATGGTCAAGTGCTGCTGTGCAAAACCACAACGCAAGTTCCTTCCAATGTCAACACCCGGCTGAGAAAACAGAGCTGAATATTAAAAACAGATCGATCGGGACAGAATGAACGCATGAGTCTGTAAGGTGCCTCTATTTTTCTTTTTTCACATACTAGAAATCTCCTCTGATTGTTTCAAAGTTCACTGTACATGAGGGGTTGTATTTTTCGGAGTCAAACATAAGCAATAAGCAGGCATAAAAAAAAAGGAAAAAAAAGAACAAGAAGCAAGATTCAATAAACAAAACGTTGTCATACTGAAAGTATCCTTTAAGATTGCACTTTACTGATTGCTAATCACAGCACAAAATCCACCAAAGATTTTTTTTTGTTTTTAATAAAATGCTTTCAAGAGGCTCAACATAAAGAATAGCACTGATGAGATTTGGGGTTGTACGGCCCTCTGAGTGGATCATAAAGCGATGTGTTTCTTTGCTGGTGTGATGATGGCGCATGTCCAGTTTTCATGGTTTGAAATAAAGCAATGAATATCTGAAACAGTGGATGTGTTGATGAGGTTGATCCATTCAGGTTGTGGCTATTGGAGTTAATGTCATTTACTGTTTGCTGGCTAAGAGAAAGGCGAAAGTCCAGTCCCATTTCAGCTTCTATATGGCATGCCTCAGATAGAACAGCAAGCTCCAGCAGGCAGAGGGAACCATCCGTGGTGAAACGGCGCCCTCTGCTGGTCATAAATCCGACTCACACACAGGGAGGCACGGCGCAACAATACTGCCTGTAACTCCCAACTAGGCCCAAGTGCTTTCCTGTGATCCTGTCCAGGCCTTACTCCTTTCTGCTCACACAGGAAATCCATTCCATACAGTGGGGTCTTTCACATTATGAATGCTGGGCAAGCAGCCATTTGAACGATAATGAAAAGAAAGTTTACCAAAAAGAGACAGCTGCGATTGCATTATATATTTTTTTTGTCCAAATAAAGAGTGCGAGTTCATCTTAAAAATCAAAGTGAAACATTTACAAACAGTGCTGTAAAAGACAGTTCCCTATTAAACTCCAAACAATGACAATAACAGATCCTGCCGTCTATTCCATCCGAACCAAACAGGATCCAGAAGTCACCCTGTTTTGTGCTCCACAAGCTCTGTGCACCTCATCTTCTCTCCTCAAGGCGGATGAGAGAGTGTGTTTGGGTGTGTAAGTGTGTGTGTGTGTGTGTGTGTGTGTGTGTGCGTGTGTGTGTGTGTGTGTGTGTGTGTGCGCGTGCGTGCGTCCAGGCCAGCTGAAAAACATTCATAGGGAGATCCCGCTCCCCCGGCTGCCTGCCTCTGCGTGTGTGTGTGTGTATGTGTCTGTTTCCGTGGATCTCTCTCTCTCTCTCTCTCTCTCTCTCTCTCTCTCTTCACACCAGCATGTGTCTCCGTCGGTGCAGGGCCAAGTGGTCAGATCTGGAGAAGCTGCGGTCACAGTCTGCACACTTGAAGGGCTTCACCCCCGTGTGTTTTCGGTAATGCCTTGTCAGCTCATCAGAGCGGGCAAACTTCCACGTGCAGCCGTCCCAGGTGCATTTGTATGGCTTTTCCCCTGCAGAGGAAGACAGAAAACGCAGTGCACGGTGAGCAGCCTGTAGATCACATATTCTGTACCGTCACCGGCTACTTTACATATCGTTGTACTTTTGTTGCTCAGATAGTAGCCGTACTTTGGCCATGATGCTTTACAAATGATGATATGTCTCCCAAAAAGTTGGTAACTTTCTGTAATGAATGATAAGAATAGCTAGAGGCCTTTATAACATATCATAATATCTCATTAAAACAAATCATATTATATTAATCATTATATCTATTTGTCATTAGAGCTCATAAACAAACATATGCTGTCGCCATAATAGTGTGGTGATCACATTCCATAGCACCGGAGTGTGTGTTTCACAGTTTGGAGTTAGACTCTTTACTTTAAAGTAGTTGTAAAGTAAAGTATGACCATTTTAATACATGCTACAGATTTTTATTTTCAGATTTTTGGATGCATCCAGTGGCTTCCATCCATTTCCGCACGGTGTAAAAACCAATTAGCAGACTCTTGAATCTTGCTTGAGCTGCCTAATCCATCACAGTGAACATCAAGCCTGAATTAAATTTTGCCAATAGTACATTATCATTGCATTATAATGCAGTTAAGGTGCCGATTGATTTACGAAGGCTGCGCTTGTTACCTCATAACAGTAATGGTACTTTGACGAAAATGAATTCTGACTCGATGTTCACTGCTGATGGATTAGGTATCTCGAGCAAGTTTCAAGAGTCTGCTAATTGGTTTTCAAATTGTGCGAAAATCAATGAATATCTGGAATTTTTTTAATTCACAGCAGCATGGTTTGCAAAATGGTTAGCTGTGATGTAAAGTCTACGTGATGACCATACCACTGGTACGGCTCTATGTAACTATAAAGAGCTGCACCTGGGAAAGAAGGTCAGCATTTGCAACTGCAGTCTGTTGCACTGTTGATGAACAAAAAAATATGTCTGGTGTAGTTTTTTAATCATTTTTGTTTACTGTAAACAAAGAACAGCTGCACAATTTCCAGTTTTGTGCCAGCACACAGAATAGGCAATTCTGAAGGGTCCTAAATGAACTGCCACTGTTGCAAAGGTCACCGGGACGTGACACATCAACACGTGGTCATGAGTATGTGTATTCCATTTAGCTAAAAGAAAGTGTGATACACGAGTGGAGGAGAGAGCCAGACAGGAAGTTGTGCAATTGTCTGACATTCATATTTGTATTTTCTGATGTCATTGTGCACATGTTAACTTCCACTTTCAGTGTCTGCTAAGTGTTTTTGTTTTGAACTCGGGCTGTAGTAAAGAAAATGGTGTGATGGTTGTGTCATTATCAGTATACACCTTTTACTTAAAGCAAACAGTGAGCCATCAGGAATCCAACATGGTGGTCATAATCACAGACTGCCCGCCATTGTGGGTGTAGAAAGCAGAAAGCGCCATGATGTTCATAAGAGACATTATTTTTGTCCTTCGAAAGTATTATGATGATACACAATGCCTTACGACTACCATGTCAATGCATTATTTAATGTATATATTTGAATAATTATATAAATGTATATACTGTTATAAAGCATTATGCATTGTATTGTCTATATATATATATATATATACACACACACACTTTCTCATTCACTTGTTGGTGGTCATGTTACAGACAATTCTGCCTTCTTGACACGGCTTCAAAATACCCCTCTGTGTGAGTCTGAGTTTGGGCAGATGACAAAAACTGTGTGTGGGGGGGGGGGGGGATAGGATTAAAGTGTTCACGTGCCACAAATGTCAGCTCAGTATCAGGATAAGTCAGGCAACTTGAACTCATGGTCACGGTCTCAGGTTTGAGTCTAGCCTTGAGGACTCGGTTTTGTGCCTATTTGGATTCAGGTCTGGCTAGTTTTCCACGATTGACCTTTGTCTCCCACTCAAGAAACATGAAACAAATGCCAATTTACTTACTGCTGTCCAGTTGTCTATTCTATACACAGGTTAGTCAATCTAAGGTCATGGTAATGATTAGATGCTGAAAGAAGCAGGGCCTTTACGTCAACATACACTACCGTTCAAAAGTTTGGGGTCACCCAAACAATTTTGTGTTTTCCATGAAAAGTCACACTTATTCACCACCATACGTTGTGAAATGAATAGAAAATAGAGTCAAGACA